>RJWT010031214.1:0-14413 GCA_004365215.1 Cuniculus paca | reverse complement strand
TTCTCAAACCGGAGCAGCACAGAAGCCCCTGGAGTTAGACTGTGGGTGCAGCCCCTTCCCAGTGTGGTTCCACAGCTCTGGGGTGAGGCGCGAACCCATGCCCATCCAGCCCCGGGGTGGAACAGGGGGACTCGGACTCCTGAGAGCCACTGCTGAGCCGCGGCACTGAGGGGCTAGAGCAGCAGCCAGACCCAGCCCGGCTCTCCCTCCTGACCTCAGTCCTGAAAAGCGGCCACTGTCATTGCTCCCCACCCCCTGAGAGGAGGGCTCACGGAGCAGGCCCGGGACAGCCTGGCAGGGTAGTGTCAGGTCGCAGCAGCTCAGGAGCAGTGCGGAGGGCTCGCTCTCTGGGGAGGGGAGAGAAGAGGGGGGATGCAGGCTGGGACCCTGCAAGGGCAGGCCAGGGGCAGTGTGAGCTGGTGGGAGGTGAGCCGCGGTCTCTGCCCCTGGGGATAAGTGGGGAGACCGAGGCTCGGCCTGGGCTGGGCAGTGAGTTTTCCTTACTGCAGACGCCAAGAGAAACTCACGCCCATGTAGCAGTGTCGGTCATCTTAGTAATTATTTATAATTAACATTGCAATTTCCACCAGAATATGGTTTTAAAATTGCTTGAAAATAGTCAAGTATTTCGAACATTCCCTTGGCAATTTCATTTATTTTATTAATTTGCAGTAAGTTGTGACATCAAACACAGACAGCGTGTATAAAGTAAACAGCGCAGGGCCTGGCAGGTAAAGACAGCGTTTTGGGATCCTTGCCTGGTCACCATCGTCCAGCTGTCACTCGGAAGGGCGAGGGCGCCACATGAGCTGGGGAGAGCACTTGGGGGTCTTGTCCCAACCTAGGTCAGAGCGAGGACAGAAGCCAGGGCACCCGGACACGCAGGGCCCACCCACCCGGGACAGAGGCCTGGAGCAGCCAGTCTCTGCCCCATGGGCCTCGTCCAGGAAGGACGGGAAGGGCAGCCTGGCCTTCCCTCAGGCCAGTGCAGGGCCAGTCTTCAGCAGGGGTACAGGGAAGAAAGGACAAGGCTTGCCAGGCATGGCAGTAAATCCCAGCACTCTGGGAGGCTGAGTCAGGAGGGCCACAAGTTCAAGCCCTGCCTGTGCAATTTAGCTAGTAATTTTTATTTATAAAATATAAAAAGCGGTAGGGATGCAGCTCAGTGTGAAGGCCCTGGGTTCAGTCCCCAGTTGAAAAAAAACCACACAAAAGATGTGACTGGATAGCACCCGTACGTATAGCCAGCAGGTGCCTGTGGTGCTGCGGGAAGTGTCTTTCCAGGGCACCGAAGAGCAGGCGGATGGCACTGTGTTTGTGACAAAGCCCTGTACCTGAGGTCTGTGCTGAGGGGGCTGGTGGCCTTCTCCTGGAGTTGCAGGAGTGTGGACCGAGTGTCCTTGGGTCTCGCCACATGGGAACGGTAGGGGCCCTCTCAGCTGTCGCCCAGGAAGCCCTGGCAATGTCCCCGCGTCCGCACATGGTGGTCCCCAGAGCCGTGGCCGGAGCCTGAACGCACACCTGTCCCTTGCTGCCCTTCACATCCATACCGAGGTTGTGCCCAACGCACACTCGGGGACTTGAGAGACCTTGGCTCCTGCCAGCTGTGCAACGGTCTCCCTGTTCTCAGGAGCCGAGGGGCAAACCTTCCCTGTCACTGGGCGAGCACAGGCTACCTGGCCTCTGCCACAGCCCACACTGCCGTCAAGCTGAAGGGCATAAAGCTGTGCCCGGTTGAGGGTGGACAACGGGCTGGGCCAGTCGGGTGGTTTTGCTGCTGTGAGCCAGGCTCTCCCCGTCCGGAGTCCCTGGTGGCCAGGCAGCGCTTCACCCTCCTGTCCATCGGCTGCTGCCCCGGGGTGATGATGGAGGGACCCTGGGGTGGCTGGGAGTACAGCGCCCCAACACAAGTGCTTGTGAAGTCTCTTCTCTTTGAGAGCCAGTCCTCTGTGTCTGAGTGTGCAGAGCACAGAGACAGGACTCCCCATTCCAGGGCCTCCTTGTGTGACCTGGTGGGCAGGGCCAGGCAATGCCCACAGACGTGAAGGGCTGGAGTGGGGGTGCAGCCAGGTAACGGGGGGCACAGCCCAGGAGTACAGGTCCTTACATCCGGCCCTGGCATCAGGTCGGGTGCTCAGCAGGATTTACTGGTGCCCAGCCACAAGGGTGTCTTCAAATCCAGACCTGGTGCTCATCTGGACAAATAGTCCAGAATCTGTTAGGCTGAGACCTCTCTAAGGTCAAGCGGGAACCAACCAGCTCTGTGGGGAGCGGCCAGCTCTCCCCGGGACCCATGGGCAAGAGCTCTGTTACGGTCACCTGGCATTGGTGGGGCCCTGGGGGCCAGCCTGCACAGCTGCACTCTGCTGGCCTTGGGGCACAGATGGACCTGGGGAGGCCCCCCTGCAGATGGTACAGCCCCCTTCAAGGCCACAGGGCGACTCATGGCGGACCCCAGCCCGGGGAGGGACCAGGCACTGCTCAAGTCCTTCCGTGGCAACGTGGGTGCTGCTCTGCCTGCCTTTCTCCTTCATCCACTCAACAGCAGATGCTGCAGCCCCTGCCAGGCCACTCAGCAAGCCACACATGCATGCTGCTGTGTGAGCCCGGGCAGGCTTCTGAGCCACTCCCAGCCTCAGTCTCCTCACCTGGGAGTCTGGACAAGAGTCCCTCCCCAGGCTGCAAGACGGTGTGAAAACCACCTGGACCAGGGTTGTGAGTGTTGGCTGTGGTCACGGTCACCCCACAGCTTGCTCTGATCCTGGCCCCCTGGGTTGACAGGGGCTGGGACGTGAGTCTAGGGGCAGGGCAATGCTCCTGCACCTCGGAGCTGGGCCACAGTGCACCTGCCTTCCCTTCCTACCGGACCCCAAGTTCCCCCCGGACTCCCCTCCAGGAGGTGGGGCGAGCCGGGCACCGAAGCTGCAGCAGGGTCTCCAGCTGACCCGGGGGCTAGTGGCTCCCAGTGCCCAGGGGGCCAACCCTGAAGCTCTACATTTTAGGGCTCGAGGACTTCGCAGCACCTTTTGGCACACACCAGCAATCCGTGTTCCCGCAGAGAGGGCATGAGGGGTGGGGACCAAAGCCTCAAGTCCCAGCCTCGGGACCTGAGAACGCAGCTGTGTTTGCTTGGAGCCAGGGCCTTTACTGAGGTAACGCAGTTAAGATGAGGCCACCAGGGGAACTGAATCCCACATGACACAGACCCAGGGTGACCCTGGGGACATAGGGAGGAGACGCCACCTTCAAGCTGAGGACAGGAGAGGCCTCAGGGAAGTCCTCACACCTCACCTTGGCCACAGCCCTCCAGTGCCAGGAGAGACTGTGTCTGTCCTGTGGAAGCCTGGGCCCGGCACTTGGCTACGCAGCCCTAACAGAACACGTAACACAAACAAATTAAGAAACCACCTGTCCCTGGGGCCCGCCCTCCAGAGTCCTCGGCAGCCTGCGAGGAGCGCAGCCTTGTGGGAACCCGGCGCTGTCCAGGGCCCAGGTGCAGTGGGGCCAGGACGGGAAAGGCCCAGGGCTATGGGCAGAGAGCAGCAGCAGGCCTCATCCTTGTCCTCTTCCTCGTTCTGGGCTCCATCGCCCAGAGCAAAAGCAGGCATGGGTGACAGGAGCCCTGAGAACCTTAGGGCAAGGGGCCGAGAGCTGAGCAGGGCAGACCCGAGGAGGGAGCAGAGGCCCCGGACGGGCTGTGTGGACAGAGTTTCACAGACAGCTCCAAAACTCACTCCCTGACTGTGAGTCCGAGGGTGCTCCACCGGCCTTGGTCCCTGACAGACAGGAGACTGAGGCCCAGGCTGGCGTGCGGGTGAGAGTGTTGGCCCACGGGAACCAGCAAAAACAGTGGCACAGGCTTGGGTCCCTCGCTCCTGGCACCCCATCCCTCCCCCCAGCTCAAGACAGCCACAGGTGAGGGGCAGGATACACATGCGTGAGTGTCTGGGTGGGAGAGGCTGGGAGGAGGCGGGGCGGGGGCTTTCCCTAGTGGGACAGAAGAGGCCTCTGCCGCTCCTTTCTGCTGTCCCCTGGGAGTTGTCTGGTGTCTACAGCTGGCTGCTGGGCGTGTGGCTGAATCCCCACACAGCAGGCCTTAGTGTGTCCCTGGGATCCCTGCATTATTACTGTGAAAAATTCCATTTATAATGTTGGCCTCTGTGGATTCTGTGTTTAAAATAACCCAAGTCATGACAACATCACACTTGTTATTGTTTTTCTAGGATGTGTTAATCAAAAATACCTAGCCGGGTGTGATGGCACACACCTATAGTCCCAGCACTTGGGAGGCTGAGGCAGGAGGATCCGTGAGAGTTCAAGGTCAGCCTGGGCTACGCAGCAAGATCCTGTCTCAAGAAGCCAAAACGTAAACACAAACCCAGCGCCTCTCCACTTACTGTCTGTGTCCACACGCATGCTTTCCAGCACAATTACCCTGCGTGCTGTTGATGTTGACACCTGGGGGGAGGCTTTCTCCATGCCTGAATTACCCAGGCCCTGGCACTTTCTGGGCACACCCTTGGGGACCAGGCAGACGGAGCTGGAGTCCTCCTCCTTACAAAAAAGAAACTAAGGCCCCAACGGGGAATGTCCTATCCCGAGGTTGCGGGCTGGCACTGAGGCTTGGCCTTCAGTTCCTGAGGTCCCAGTCTAGTTTCCCTGGGAGGCCCCCCGTGGCCACTGCCTGTCCCCTCCCCGACTTGTCCAATGCTTGGACCCTGCCCCTGGGCCTCGGGTGAGGCTGAGGCTCATTGGGAAGGTCTTCCAACACAGGCAGTTAGAACTGGAAAGGCCCCTTAGCAGTGGAAGCAGGCAGTGGGCTCTGCTCAGGGTCAGTTTACCAATCTGTGAAATGGGATAGCAGAAAATTCATCCTGAGGATTAGAGCCAATACCCGCAGGGGCCTGGCACATGTGCACAGTAGGTATCCATGCCACTTTCCTCTCCTTCCTGGCAGTGACCCCTCACTGAATGAGCAATTCAGTAGGTCAGCGCTTCCCCTTTTCCCCCATTTTTAATTCAGGAGGCTGGAGAATCCCAGTTTCTCTCCTCTGAGGAAAGCAACATCTCTGGGTCATGAGAAGTGACTGCAGGGTGCCAGGCCTGCCAGGCCCAGGCTCCACTGTGGCTGGTGGTGGCTGGGGCACACAGCTTCGTGCCTCAGTCTCCCTCAACGCACATGGGGTGCCAGCTGTCCAGTCTCAGGGCCAGGTGCCCACACGGTCTTGGGGCGGTGGGAAGGAGGTAGGCTGGTGGCTGCCACCCAAGTGCCCCGTCTGTGTTTACTCAAATGTTTATGCGGTCCCTGACAGATCCCGCCTGCAGATCGGAATCAAACCGAGATTAGATTATCTAGAGCTTCACACCATCCAGATCAAGTCGTGAGCAACACAGGCCGAGGTCCGCACAGACAGGCGCATTTTTATTAGTTTTAAAAAGTGTGTGTACGGTATGCACTTATGACATGGCTGATGGCCCCTGCCCGCTCCGAGCCCGCTGCCCTCTACTGCCCTGCCCTGCCCGTCCTGTCCCAGCTTACCGCTTCCTGAAGCTTCCTGGACAGCGCAGAGGCAGCTTTTAACACAGCGTGGGCCAGCGGGTATTCACTGCTTTTCAACTGAACAGTCTCAGAGATCGTGTTGCATCTGTGTACACAGAATGAGCACATAAACAACTTTGAAAAATCACTAAATAAGGAGCTGGAGTTTGCTGGGTTGTTTTCAGGTCCTCTGTAATCACGGGAACACCCAGCCGGCACCCGCTGCGCCCCAGGATCTGCGCCGGCTTGCAGGGTGACGGCGCTGGACAGATGGGGTTTCTGTCAGCACTGCAAACAGCCTCGTTTTGGGAGTCAGGGACCACTGAGCCCAGGAACACGCACTTTTATTTTACTCTAGGGATTTTCCGAAACCGCTGGAGGAGGCTCGGCAGCCAGCACCAGGCTGGGGATTCCGAACAGCTTCCGAATGGAACGCACCCGGCTCGGAGGTCCAGCTGGCACCGAGGACCCCAGCGGGCGCCGGGCACAGAGGCACCGTGCCGGAAGGGGCCGGGCGGCCGACCCCGGTCCCCGCCTGCTTCAGATGGGGGCACACGGTGGCTGCTGTCCCCGGCTCAGGTGTCTCCAGCCAGGCGTGGACGAGGACCCGGTGAGGCCGGCAGGTTGCCTGCGGACAGGTAAAGAGCACGCGCGGGGCAGGCCCTCGCGGGGGATGGGGTCACGCGGAGACAAGAGGGGGGAGGGGGCCCTGACACCCCACCCGCCCCCGCCCCCGCCGCCGTCCCCCTCCGCCCGCGTGGCCCGCGTCCCGCTCCATCCCGCGTGGCCCGCGGCCCGCTCCGTCCCGCGTGGCCCCGTCCCCGCGCCGGCGGAACTCGGGGCCGCGCACAGGAAGTGGCGAGGCGGCGGGCGGGGCGGGCGCGGCGCCCACTGGAGCCCAGCGCAGGGCCGGGCGGGGACGGCGCGGGACCGGACCGCAGCGGCGGCGGGGCGCAGGTGAGCCGCGCGGGACCTGTGCGCCGGGGTGGGGGTCGGGCCCGGCCGTCCCGAGGTCCCCTCGCGTCCCCGCCCCGGCGGCGCGCAGGCCGCGCTGCAGTGGGCCGGGCCGCGCGGCCAGGAGGGACCCGCTGTCCCCGCTGTCCCCGCCGCCCGGCCTCGCCGCAGCCGGCCGCAGGCTCCGCCCGGTTGTCCCGGTGGCGCTGGGCCCGGCGGGCGGCCAGGGGAAGCCCGGCGCCAGGGCGGGGCGAGCCGGGGAGCCCCCCTCCCGTGGGCTGGCGCGGCCTCTGGGCTCCAAGGCCTACGAGTCACCCCGCTTGACGCCGGGGCTGGAGCAGCCCAGGGGGCGCAGCGCCGCCTGGGGCAGTTCCACTTTCTGCCAGCTCAGCGCAGGGGAGGGAGGGCTGCAGGTGGCACTGCCCCGGCCGGACCGGCCGAGTTCGGGTGTGACTCTGGTGTGCAGGCCAGTGGCCCGGAGAGCGGCCACCCTTGGGTCAGGTGACAGCTGGTCAGTAACCAGACACCTCCCCTCCAGCGGGGGGACCCTGGGCAGCGGACCCTGGGTGCTTAGCAGAGGTTTAATAGCTGTTCATCTCGGTCAAAAATGTGCAGATCACGGTTTGTAAACTTCGGGGGAAGTTGCATGGAATAGAGTAAATGGTTGTACAGATGGCTTCTGAGACTTTGATGCACTGTGCGGAAAGTCTGGTCTAAGGAGGCTTCTGCTCTGCGGATGCTGAGATCCTAGGCAAAGGATGAGTGCAGCTTCGGGCTGGGAGCGGGACTGGGGAGAGAAGCCGCCGCCTGTATTCAAGATCAAGTTGTCCCCTAGAGCCGTGATCCCAGGCCAGGCAGTGGCAGCTCCTGCTGGGCAGGCAGCAGGGTGGCCAGGCCGGTGGGACCTGGCCGAGACTCCAGCCCTGCTGAGACCGAAGTGCCACTGAGACACTGGCTGGGAGGTTGTTGATCAGCTGTCCCGGTCACAAGCTTCACAGAGGTCTCCTCCGGTTCTAAACTCTCTTGGGTCTGACCCCTGCCCACTGCCCTCCTCCCCGTTTTGAATAATCACGACTCTGCCCGCTCCCCTGGGGTGTGGAGCTCCCCTGTGACCCCCACAGCCGTCTTCTGTGTTACACTGTCTCGGGAAGCAGCTCCCAGTGACCGACAGGCACATTTCTCGAGCGGCCGCGTCCAGCCCACCTGTGCGTGCCTGTGGATCATCCACACCAGGAGGCTGGGCTGGACAGAGCGGGGGCATGAGGACACAGAGGGGCGACCCTGTCCTGTGCGCAGCCAGTGGAAGACGGGTTTTATTCTGAAGGTTGGAAAGGCTGCCCAGAAGAGGGTCTGCACGGGTATGCTCCCCTCCGCTCCAGACTGCTGGGTGCTGGGTGTCCCCATGGGCGTCTGTCCTGGGTGGCACCGTCTTGCTCCCTGTGTGGGCTTTGCGGGACGCTGCTCTGCAGAGCGGAGAGGTTGAGTTACCTGTCCGGGATGATGTCATATATCGGCACAGCCGGATGTAAACTGAGCCCCGGGGACTCCCACTGTGAAAAGCCCTGAACCTTATCCCTGATCAAATTAGAAGTGGGCAGGAAATACCAGAATCCTTCTATAAACAGGGAAAAGGGGACACCAAAGACCAAGCGCTGTGGTTGGTTTGTTTGGGTTTTGCTTGGCAGGGAAGATGGCATTAACCCGCCCACTCCCGTTTACCCCTGACGAGCCGGCTAACTGGCCCGGTCCCGTTTGCCCTTGACAGCTTCGAGCTGGTTATTGGGCCCAGTTCATTTGCCCTACATGTGGTAGCTTGTCCACTCACCCTGTCACTGATCAGTGGCCTTGGCTAGGTTCTGCAGCCTTTAGCACACCCAGTGTCAGCCCTCATCCCCAGCCCGAGACACCTCTTGCCAAGCCGTGGCCCCCCTGCCACGTGCTTGACCCTCTGCAGCCTCGTGGAAACTTCTGGGATTTCCTGGACACTCACAGAGCAGGCGCGGGCCGGGCCGGGCCAGGTGCGACCTCTCCCTGCGTGCTGACTGCCCTCCTCTCACGCAGAGCTTTTTGTAAGGCCAGGCTGATTCCGTAAACATTGCTGAGAAACTCTGTGGGGGTTACTTTTGGTTAACCAAGCATGTGGAGTGGTAAACGAGCCAAGTTGTGAGGCAGAGTGACCAGGGCCACCCGTCAGTCCTTAAACCACTTCCTCGGAACTTTGGGATCAATTCTGAGTTGTCTCAAAATGCTGCACTTTGAGTCAAAGCAGTGGACATTTACCTTCAGACTGTGCTTCATTCGGTTACCAGAAGTCCCTGCCGTGTGCTGATTATCTGTCAAACCTGTGTGCGTCTGCGCTGGTAACCCCAGCACACCTGGGCATAGTTTGGGGACGGAGACGGAGGTTGGTGGTGGCCGTGGTGGTGGCTCATCCTGCACAGCTGAGGTCCATGATGGCTTGTGATTGCTGATCCCACCGCCCTGTCTTCCCCACACGAGGCGGGGCTAAGGTGGGAGTGGCGGTGAGTCGGAGCCCACGAGAACCCTTTAGGACATGACTGTAGGTGCCCTCCTGGCCAGGGTGCTCTGTGGCACTTGGGACTCAAATTGAAGCTGGGTGCTCCTGGGGGAGCTGCGTGGCCGTGACCCAGAGCCACGTGTCATGAATGGAGATCACCTGGGTCCTTTTCTTTTCTTTTTCCATTTCCTTTCTTGTTTGTTTGTTTTTGTTTTTTGAGATAGGGTCTTGCCCTGTAGTTCAAACTGGCCTTGAACTCACGGTGATCCTCCTGCCTCAGCCTCTCGAGCCAGATTCCTTTTTTTGCAGTGTTTCTGCCCTGCTCTGTGCCAGGTGCCGTCTCCCTGCCGTGACCAGCGGTAGGGTGCTGTGCCGGGTGTGGGACGCAGGGTGGGATGCTGTGCAGAGACTGTGGGGGGGCTGGGGGGGCCCAGGGGGCTATGCAGGTCACCCCGCGGGGCTCTCCTGCTCTTCCTTGAGCCCTTTTGCTGACCTGAACATTTCCCAAGCCTACGCTGACGTTGAGCTGGCTCTGCTTTATAACCTGGGCTTTGCTTATTGTTTTGTAAAGACGACTCGGATAATTGCATCTCTGCAGTGTTTTATATGCTCGTTAAGAAGGGCAGCTCACCCCACTGTGCGGGTGGAGAAATGGAGGCAGAAAGGCTGAGCAGGCCACCCAGCTTGGCAGGTCTTTTAGGAGTAGATAGGGGTTGGGGGGTGAGCACAGGGCCTCCCCACTGAGCTGCCACTCCAGCGCTGAGTCCCCCTAAGTCACTGAGTTGCCCAGCCTGGGCTTGAGCTTTCCATCTCCTGCCTCCCTGGGCAACAAGCCATCCCCGGCCGGGCACAGAGCCGAGGGTCGGGGAGCGCGGCGTCTGGTGGGCAGGGTGCTGGGATGACAGGTGTGCGCCGCCACCGGGCTTTCCCTCGCTCTCTGTGCAGAGCGCGTGCTGATGCAGCGAAGTTGCCCGTAGATGGATGTCTGGTTTGGCGGCATCCTCACCTAATCAAAGTGACTGGTTGAGCGGCAAATGTTCTTCTTACCAGAGAGACGCACACAGACACAGCAGATGCGGGAATCGTGCGCCTTGTAGATGCAGCACTATGGGCCTGATTTTTTTCCCAGAATGCAACGGAAGTCAGATTGCGGAGTGCAGGCTGCCCTAGTGTGGGGCACATGGGAAGCAGGTGAAGGTCGCAGGGCAAAGGTTAAAGGGAGGCTGCACTGCCGGGGACAGGAGGCAGGAGCAAGTGTGGAGGAGCCCTGGGGAGGCAGACCTGGGACACCGGTCCCTGCCTGGGAGCAGGGTCTCAGCTGAAACTGAGGGCAGCCCAGCAGAGCCCTCTGGTCAGCATTGTCAGGGAGTGGGGGGTGGGGGCTGCATGTCCCTGGGGACCTGCACTGCACGAGAGCCCCCTTCCAGCTGCAGGGTCCCCTTCCTCCCGTCCTCTGCAGGGTCCGTGGGTGCCACTGGGAGGCTGCTGGGTGACCTCCTGCTCAGCTGTCACCTCAAAGCCGGCCTCTTGGCGGGGACCGGTGCCATGCCCATGGCTGCCCTGGAGCACCGGTGTGGACAGCCCTTGCTGTTCCAGTTGGTCACCATGGCGCTGGTGCATTTGGCTTTTGCTCACAGGCATCTGACCTTGGGGCTTGGGAGGAGAGAAGAGGAGTTGGTTGGGCTGCATGAAAAATATGAAACATCAGTATCAAATGTAAATAACCAAGCGTGCTTTTTATCTTTTTTGGTTTTTTGGAGACAGGGTCTCACTATGTAGTCCAGGCTGGTGTTGAACTCAGTGATCCTTCTGCCTCAGCCTCTGGAGCGCCGGGACTACAAGCATGCAATACCATGCCTGGCAAAACGTTCTTTAAAAAAAAATATAACACTACGAAGGAGGGGAAGCGGCCCATGGGCTGGACGCCTGTGGTTTTAGAGCTGCCTGAGGCTGCGAAGGCCCCAGCCCCAAGGCCATCCCCGGGCACAGCTGGTGTCCATGGGCCGAGGGTGTGGGTCCCAGTGGGCAGGGCTGCTCTCAGGGAGCTACGACGGCAGGGTACCCCCATGGGGACTCCAGCTGGCCGAGCCTTTCCTTCTGTTCTCTAACAGTCACCGAGTTATTGCTCATGAAGTGTCCTTTTGGTGACCAAAGTTGTAAGTGGAGCTGTAAGGGGCAGGGGGACAGGAGTGGAGGCAGGGAAGGGGGTGATGTCACCACCACTGGGGCTGGGGCTGTGGGGTGGTGGGGCCGCTGCCCAGTGCCTCTGCCAGGCACAGCAGGGTTGCACAGGGCCAGCACTGCTGTGTGCCCATGTTCTTCCCACAGGAGCCAGAGGCTGGTATTTTATTTTATTTTTTTATTTTTTGTGCATTTTGTTCTTTTTAGCATCCTGCAGGGGCCAAATTAAAATGCTGCTGCCCCTGATTTCTGCCCCGGGGCACCACTGCCATGGCTTCTGGAGCGCAGTATTTATTTCTTGAGTAAAATGACTGAGCTGATTGAAGACAAAGTGGCCACCTCCAAAGGGCACGCAAGAGAAATGAAAAGTTGCTGGGCCTGGTGGCACGTGCCTGTAAGCCCAGCACTCGGGAGGCTGAGGCAGGAGGATCCCTGCGAGTTTAAGGCCAACGTGAGCTACGTAGTTCAAGATCAGCCCAGACTATATGTTGAGACTTTGTCTCAAATAAAAACCAAAACAAAAGAACAAAACAGAAAAGAGAGAGAAGAGAAAGAAATGGGAAACCCCAAGGTGTTCTGTGCAGATGAGACCAAAAGAGCTGCCTGTCCTGGCTCAGCCCCAGCTGCTGGACCAGGCCAGGGCTCTCTGGCAACAGCTCCAGGGCCGAAGCTGGGACCAGACTGCAGGCATCAGTCCAGTTGGGAAACAAAGTGGCTTCAGCATCTCGGAGTGCCTGCAGGGCCCCCACAAGGCCTGTGGAAAGATCCAAGTCTGCAGCTGCGTGGACAGCACAGGTCTGTAAGCCCAGCTCTCTGGGAAGCTGAGGCAAGAAGGATGGCAACTTAAGAATTTAGTCTCACAAATAAAAAATTAAACAGAGCCAGGAATGTAACTTGGGGTGAAAGCCCTGGGTTCAAGTCCCAACACCAAAAAAAAGAAAGAAAAGAAAAATAAGGTCGGGTGTAGAAGGGCATCTTCAGAATGCACTGCAGGGTAGTGCGAAGGTGCTCCTGGCCTTGTGGTCTTCTGTCCAGCAAGCTGGGACTCTGCCTGTACAGCAGTCCAGTTCTGCCTGGGGGCGGGCCTTGGACAAGCCCCACCCACCACGGCGCACAGGCTCCACCCACCATGGCGCACAGGCTCCACCCACGGCACTGGGTCCGCTTTGGTTCTTGCAGAGCGAGTCACTCTGCTACCTGGTGCGCTCGGACTTGAGTTCCCTGCGGATAGTGCAGTGTCCCCGTCTGTTTCCGGGCCACTCGCGCCGTTTGTCTGCTGGGCTGTCCTCTGCGCGTCCCTTGTGTGGCTCTGTCCTGTGCTTTTTCTCCGATTTGTGGCTTTGTCTTTTGGAGACAGGGTCTCGCTGTGTAGCTGGGCTGGCCTGGAATTGCAGCCACCCTCATGCCTCAGGGCTTGGAAGGCTGGCGGGTGACAGGCTGCGCCACTGCGCCCACTGTCCTGTGCTTTGTCGCCTCCCAGGGACCCGTCTGTGGTTGTGGGTGCGTCATGTGCCTCGTCCCAGCCTGGTCTTGTCTTTTTACTTAATTTTATTTCTGCCCACAGCGTTTTTGATTGACTGTCGAATCCACCCAGCCCCTGAGCGCTGCCCGGCAGGAAGCCCCTGCCCACCAGGTCTCGGCGCCTCTTGCCCACGTCCTGTGGACGGCTGAAGTCTGTTTCCCGAGCCTGCGTCCCGGGTGGCCACAGAGCTGGCTGAGCTGCTGTTGCTGGGCGTCCCCAGGGGTGCCCTGCGCCCCCTGCCGTCTCACACTCCAGGCTTCCGGTCAGCCCTAGGTTCCCTGATTACTTTTGTTGCTTTTGCAGGTAGTGTGTTTGAATTAATCTTTAAGGTTGTCGGCAGTTTGGAGGAGGTGCGGCGGGCAGCCCTGTCTGGTCCTGGGGTCAGCACCGACAGTGGCCGCTTGGCCTCGAGTCCCCATGGCTCCTCAGAACCAAGGAGGCTGCAGCAAAAATGCAGAGAAAATGAAGCAAAGGTGAGGAGGTGAAAGGTGCTTGACTTTTCCAAGTCGTGAATGTAAAACCCCAAGGCAACTCCCAGATTTAAAGACCCAATCCAAAAACGGGCGTCTGAGATGAGTACACACTTCTCAGGTGAAAAACTACAGACGGCAAATAAATGTGTGAAAAACGTTCAGCATCACTGGTCATTCGAGAGATGCAGATTGAAACAACGCTGAGATTCCACCTCAGCCCAGAAAGAATGGCTACTATCAAGAAATCAACCAAAAACCACAGCCGGAGGGGCTGTGGGGAAACAGGAGCCCTTCTCCACTGTTGGTGGAGTACAGTCTGGTGCAACCACTCTGGAAGTCAGTGCGGAGATTCCTCAAAACACTAGGATTGCAGGTCCTATTCAACCCAGCTGTTCCCCTGCGGGGTATTTTCCCAGAGGAATTAAACGCACCACACCACAGTGACATATGTGCACCCATAGCAGCACAGTTTGTAACAGCCAGATCTTGGAAACAACCTAAATGCCCATCAACTGAAGAACGGATAAAAAAGATGTGGTATTTTTATACAATGGAGTATTACTCCGCTACAAAGAAGGGTAAACTTGAGACTTTTATAGGTAAATGGAGCCCGGGATTTAGCTCAGTGGTGTAAGCGCCTGCCTGGCAAGCAGGAGGTTCTGAGTTTGATCCCTGGTGCGGCAAAAAAAAAACAAAAAAAAAAAGGTAAATGGATGCAATTTAAGACCATACTCATTAGTGAAATAAACCAGACAGGCATGTGTAAACATCGTATTGTCTCTCTAGTGTGAGAAGCTGAAAGAAACTATGTACATAAAAGATAGTTAAGGTAGTTTTACTACTGATTTCTCTGAGTTCATTGCAGAGAAAAGTTTGTGCTAGTATTGTTCAGATGATTACATGCAGATGCCTTGCACTTTGAGTAACTGATTTGAAGGTGACGATGCGCAATGTATATACCATTGTTACCCCCTAATTATTGTGTTTTGAAATTTTGTTTTATTATTTTTTCTCCTAAAAAAAACAACCCACAGAGCGAGGCAGGCCACCCTCCCAGTGGCTCCCATGGGCTGGTGACGCTGAGGGCAGGGGACCACTGTGTCCCCCAGTGGGAAAGAACAAGGAAGCAGCTGCCGCTGTGCTGTGAGCACCAGGCCTGCGGCACTGAGGAACTGGCCACGCGGGGCAGTGTACCCCACCACGTCGGTGGGCGGCCTCTCCTGCGC
>RJWT010031213.1:0-14442 GCA_004365215.1 Cuniculus paca | reverse complement strand
AGAATTAAAAGTGAAAGTAGTCCTAAAAGGGAAGATTATATCTGTGAATGCATACATCACAGAAACAGAGTGAACTAAAATAAATAACTTAATGATGTACCTCAAGGTCCTAGAAAAGCAACAACCATCCAAATCCCAAAATTAATACAACAAATGGAAGTATAAAGATCAAAGCAAAAGTCAGTGAAATTGAGACACAAACCAGCCGGGCGTGGTGGCTCAGGCCTGTAATCCCAGCACTCGGGAGGCTGAGACAGGCAGATCGTTGTGAGTTCAAGACCAGCCTGGGCTACAAAGTGAGCTCAAGGCCAGCCTGAACAGCATAGTGAGACCCTGTCTCAAAAAACACCAGGACTGGGGATCTAGCTCAGAGGTCTAAGCGCCTGCCTGGCAAGCGCAAGGTCATGAGTTCAATCCCCGGTGCCACAAAAAAAAAAAAAAAAAATTGAGACACAAACCAAAAACCACAGAGAATTAATGAATTGAAGATTTGATTCTTCAAAAAAATAAATAAAATTGACAAACCCTTAGCCAATATAACAAAAAAGGAAAGACCCAAATCAATATAATTTGAAATTAAAAAGGTGAAATCACAATAAACTCTGCTGAAATCAAATATTAACAACTACTTCACAAAATTATATACCAGTAAATTTAAAAATTCAGAAGAAATGGATAGATTCTTAGCTACCTATGAATTAGCAAAACAAAAACAACATTTAAATATCCCAAGTAATACAATAACAGGGAGTGAAATTGAAGCAGTAATAAAAAGTTACCAACTAAAAAACGCCTATGTCCAGAGGAGTTCACAGCCAAATTCTATAAAAACTACAGGGAGTTCCAACATCGATACTCCTCAAGTGTTTTAATAAAACTGAAAGGGAAAGAGTATTCCCAAAGTCATCCTTGAAGCTACTACTACCATGATTCCAAAGCCAGACAAGGATCTAACCAAGAAAAGAGGAGAACTATAGACCAATTTCTTTAGTAAACATAGGTGCAAAAATCCTCAACAAATCACCAAAAAGTTCACACTTCGTGACCAAGTAGACTTCATCCTAGGGATCAAAGGATGATTTGACATGTGCAAATCAACCATGTAATACATCACATAAACAGTAGCTAGGACAAAAACACATGATCATCTCGATAAACACAGAAAAAGTCTTTGACAAAATCCAACATACTTTTGTGATTAAAAACACTTAAGAAAACGGGTAAAAAAGGACCTTATCTCAATCTGATAAAAACCATTTATAACAAACCTACCACCTGCATCATATTAAATGGGGAAAAAAGGAAAACTTTTTCTCTAAAATCAGGAACAAGACAAGGAAGTTCACTATCACCACACCACTTCAACATAGTACTCAAAATACTAGCAAGAGCAATTAGGCAAGACATAGAAGTAAAAGGATACGTGTAGGAAAGGAAGTAGTCAAATTATCCTTATTCACAGATGATATGGTCCTCTACACAGAAGACTCAAAAAAAAATTCACCAAAAGAATCTTACAATTAACAACCAATTCAGTAATGTAGGAAGATACAAAACCAAAATCAGCAGTGTTCTTGTACACTGTATCAATTAACTGAGAACAAAATTAGGAAAAGAATACCATTCACCATAGTAACAAAACATTACTTAAGAATTAAACTAAGGAAGTGAAAGACCTATTTGATAAAAACTACAGCTCTTTGAAAACAAGAAATTGAAGAGGATATTGGAAAATGTAAAGATATCCCCTGTTCTTAGACAGGCAGAATCAATATAGTCAAAATGGACATGCTTCCAAAATTGATACACAAATTTAATGCAATCCCTATCAAAATTCTAACAGCATTCTTAACAGAATTGGAGAAAACAATCCTAAAATTCATATGGAACCAGAAGAGGCCCACAATAGGAAAAGCAATCCTGTGTAAAAAGAACAATCCCAGACCTGGAGCTATATTATAAAGATACCATCATAAAAATAGCATGGTAGGGCTGGGGATATAGCTCAGCAGCACATGCACTTGCTAGGCAAGCACAAGGTCCTGAGTTCAATTCTTGGTACCAAAAAAAAAAAAATAGCATGGCGATGTCACAAAAACAGACATGAGGATCAATGAAACAATACAGAAGATTCAAAAACAACTGTAAGCACATTCAACTAGCTGATCTTTGATAAAGGGGCCTGTTGTAGTAGTGGTTGCAAGGAGAACAATTACATGCAGAGCACATAATTTATAGTATTATTTATACTGGTCACCCAAGGAGTCAAATACAAGAAGTGCAGAAAATCTGTCTATACACCAAAGACTTAGAGAATCCAGCTGAGGGCCTGTATCCCACAGCAACATCCTGCATGAGTCCAGCTGAAGACTTAAGAGTCCATAACAACGCCCCTCATGAGTCCAACTGGAGGCCTAAAGCCCACAACAACGATTCATGCAAGTCCATTTCATAGATCTGCACTGGGAAGGCCCAAAGGTCAGAGGTGGGAGCTAGAAAGTCTATACCAGCGGGGTGAAGGATCTGTGGTAGTAGGTTGAGGGTTCTGTACTGGAACCAAGAAGCAACACTCAAAATTAGGACCAAGGCTCCCCCAAAAAGTACCACAGCCATCCTCAGCGACAATGAGGTCCTGAGCTCCTCTGATGATGAGAACAGCCAAGTACATATCAGGAAGCCAGCGTGACAAACAGCCCACATCTTCCTCTCTGGAGCCAAGAAGTGATGCTCAGGGTAAGGGCCAAAGCTCCGCCAAAGTGAACCACAGCCATCCTCAGCAACAAGGTCCCGAGCTCCTCTGATGACAGTAGCTGAGTTCATATCCGGGGAGGTAGCATGACAAGCTCCTCCAGGAAAACCAATGATTCCCAACAACTTAGGAAAACCCATAACACTCCTCTTCTTCTCCAAGTTTCCTTTTTATGCTGGCAACAGTCGTCAGATGGGCCATCCATACTCAGCACCACACTGATTCAGTTCAGCTGGTGTTAAATTGACCACCAGTTACCAATCCACTACAGGGCCAAAAATATACACACAGAGGAAAAATAGCCTCTTTAATAAATAGTGTTGGGAAAACTGGCTATCCACATGCTAAAGATTGAACATAGACTCAGATCTTTCACCATGTACTATCCTAAAATCAAAATGGATCAAAAAATTGAATGCTAAAATAGATACTTCACCTACTGGAAGACGAAGTAGGTGAAAAACTTGAAGTCAAGTGTAGGCAAGGACTTTCTGAACAGAATCCCTGATGCACAGGAAATAGTACAGTGTAGCAACGAATAGGAACATATCAAATTAAACTTATGCACACCAAAAGAAACAACCAACAGACTAAAAAGAAAACCTATAGGATGGAAAAAATTTTTGCCAGATGTTTTTCGGACAGAGGACTAATCTAGAATATTTAAAGAAGTTGAAAAATTAAACCTCCCCAAATAAAAACTCAATCAAAAAATGGGCTGGCAACATGAATAGACACTTCATAGAAGAAGTACAAATGGCCAATAAATGCATGAAGAAATGCTCAAAATCACAGACCATTAGTGAAATATAACTAAAACAACACTGAGAATCCATCTTATCCCAGAAAGAATGGCTGTTATCAAGAAATCAAGTAATAAATGCTGACAAGCCTGAAGGGAAAAAGGAACACTTCTACATGGTTGGTGGGAATGTAAACTAATATAACAAGCATGGAAATCAGTATAGAGATTCCTCAAAAACTGAAATTAGAAAGTCCATTTGATCTAGCTATTTCCCTTCTAGATATCTTCCCAAAAGAGTTAAAGACATCATATTCCAGCGATACATGCATATCTATGTTTACAACAGCACAATCCATAATAGCTAAACCTTAGGAACAGCTTGTATGTCGCTGAACAGATAAATGGATAAAGAAAATGTGATTTTGACATATAATAAAGCACTAATCTGCCATAAAGAAAAATAAAGTTGAATCATCTGTAGGAAAAATGGTTGCATCTTGAGACCATAATGTTAAGTGAAATAAATCAGACACACAAGCCTAAATATCACATGGTTTCTCTTATATGAGAAACCCAAAGTATAAATAAAAAGCAAATAAAAGATAGGCTATAGATATAAGGAGATAGATCTTTCTCAAAGGGGAAGGTAATCAAGAAATGGAGGGAAGGTAAGGAAGAGAAGGGAAAGAGGATGAAAAATGAAATAAAGATGTGTTATGTACATGTGCCAACTCCACACAAGGAATGCAAACCTGTACTGCAAATGTGTGCCAAAAAAGAGGAAGGGAATCAAGAGACGGATTGAGGAAAGAGGGAGGGAAGGGAAAAGGAATTCTAAAAAGAGTTAAAATGTATTATGTACATGTACCCAACTCCCCACAAAGAATGTAAACATTATCTACTACAAACATGTACTAACAAATAAAAAGAAAAGAAAAGGTTCTGACTGTCCATCTAAAAGAGTTACTATGGCCCTGCCAGTATGGTGAACAATAAAATATATCCTAATAAGTGCACTGACATATGAAGATAAAGATACAATCTTTGGCTGGCCAGAATGGAAAATTTAGTTGCTTACAAAGAGAACTCAACTTTCTTTTCCAAAATGTATAACCTTAGAAGTGAAGCAAAATCAAAAGAAAGAACAAAACAGTGTGAAACAAGAATTAGATGTGTATCTATTTGTATGCAATAGAGATGCAAAGCTACAGACAAGCAACTGAACATACAAGTGTGCCAGGTATATGCATTCATGAGTTCTTTTTGAGCACTCTACTAGACAGCCAATTTAGCCAACCAAGAAATATCTAGGGAAGAAAATGGCAAAGTACTAGAATATATACAATGAATAATACATAATAATATAGTATAGGAATGACATAGATATGTAGAGAGGAAAAATTTTAAATGTAGAATATATAGTAATTTTATTCTTTCACCTCTGTATTTATACTCACAGGATTTTATTGAATATTATTCCTAACGTTAGGATCACAAATTAGCAGAAAAAATGTAAATGCTAAGAAAATACTAATAATTAAAATTGACTTACAACAAAGTGAGAAGAAATAACAAAAGAGAAAATATTCCTGGTTATTGTAGAAATGAATAAATACTAAGAATATAAGAATTTAGATTTTGTTATGTAAAAATTTAATTACTAGGCACCAGAAAAACTATGAACTTTTCTAAATAACATTTAAAATATAAAATTTGACACACACATACACACACACATGCACATAAAACAGACCAATGTAAAATATAGTTAAAACTTTATTAATATTACAAAACCAGAAAACATCAATAAAATAATATGAGAAAAATAAAATGAAATATAATTTATATGTTGAATTAGCAAATACAAGTTTAATTTACTTACTAAAAATGTCTTTAATACTCTATCACAAAGGAAAACTCAACTCTTGATTTTCATAAAAGATAAATTAAAACAAAGTGAGACAAAAAGATCAAAAACAAGGCAACAGACAAAAAAGGATTCTGGGCAGAGAAAGAAACTTCCAGCTGTGGCAGGGTAAACAGCTCATCAAATGTTGGCAGAAAAAAGTCTAAAATAAGTCAAAGTTGTCAAAAAGAAAAGAAAAGAAAAGAAAAGAAAAGAGAAGAGAAGAGAAGAGAAGAGAAGAAAAGAGAAGAAAAGAGAAGAAAAGAGAAGAAAAGAGAAGAAAAGAGAAGAAAAGAATTCTTTTTGGGCTGTGGAAACAGACCAGAACAGACAATACACTGGGAAGTACTTACTCTTGACAAAAGCTGTAGGTGAGAAGGGGTTGCTGCTTGGGTTGCTTGCATATCCTCCATTCCTATCCAAAACATGGTAACCTCTGCATGAAATGGGGGAGGAGGGGGCCGGTTCGTGGCTTTTTCAAAAGTCAGAGCATCAGCAATCATATAAAATAATTAGGAGAAAACCACCTCACTCCTAGCCTAGTTATAACCACATTTGGCTTAAATAAAACCCTCAATAACAAACAGAATTCATATTTTTAAAATGGAAATTACAGAACTGAAATGCAGAATAATCAAGATAAACACTCACTAGATAGAGTTCAACAGTATATCTGAGATGACAAAATGAAGTAGCAATGAGCAACAGAACAATAAAAATTACTCAATTCAAAGAAAAGGAAGGAAAATAAATAATAAAAAGCAGAGTTTCAGAGATCCAAAATTAGCATTATACATAACAAAATGAGCAATGGGAATTCCAAAAAAAGATGATAAATATACAGAAAAAATTGAACAAACAATAGGCTTCAACTTCTAATTTGAGGGGAAATATTAATCTGTACACCCAATGAGCTCAAAAATCCAGGTAAAGTAAACACAAAGACATTCATACCTAGACATCATATCAAACTGATGAACATAAAAACAGAAAAAAATTGAAAGCAGAAAGAGAAAATTAATCATATAAAGTGATGGACAATATTAACACTGGCTGATTTCTCACCTAAAAGTATAGAGACAGACAAATCATATAATGACAGCAAAAGAATTAAATTTCCAACAGAACTAACCTTAAAAAATGAACCTGAAATAACTTTCCAAGGGCCGGGAATTTAGCTCAGTAGCATAAGCACCTGCCTGCCAAGCGTGAGGTCGAGTTTGATCCCCGGTGTTGCAAAGAAAGAAAGAAAGAAAGAAAGAAAGAAAGAAAGAAAGAAAGAAAGAAAGAAAGAAAGAAAGAAAGAAAGAAAGAAAGATTCCAACAGTAAAAATAATAATAGAACTTATTGGTGAACAGACCTGGCCTACAAGGTATAAAAAAGTAAACCCATCAATCTAAAAGGAAGTAACACCAGATAGTAAGAACTACTCACATGAAGAAATAAAGAATATTGGAGGAAATGATAAATGTGTAAGCAAAAGAACAGTCATTGGATACAGCACCTGCTTACTGACTAGACTAGATTCGCAGTACCTTCTCTAGCAGCTACCTGAAGGGGCTAATGTGACCCCGAACGTAAACTAGAAATGGGAGGAAGGTAAAGTCACCGAAGCACACCCCAACCAACCGGAAATGAAAGACAGGAGAAAGTCAGAAAATAAACTGCTTTCTCTCCCTCTCTCTCTCTGTCTCTCTCCCTCCCTCCCTCTCTCTTTCCCTCACCTTACCCTTGAAAAAAACAGTTCTGAGATGCAATAGTTTTAAATGGCATCTCCATCAATACCCATGGGGAACCAGTGGTGTTTGTCTCAAACTGTGGCTCATTTAGTAACACACTCCCTTGTATTCGTTCAGCTTTCTCTCCCACTTTACTTCCATTCTACCCCACTCACACACACACTTTTGTTTTCATAGGAGGGCAGCTCCCAGTAAAATATCCATTTTTTAGGGAACTGAGCTAAAAATAACTGGTATCAAGGGTAGCTAGAGAGGACCAACCCTCAGGATCAAATTTTGGAGTTGAATTAGAAATCTGTCAGGAAATAATTGGGAGGCAATTTCTAGTAGTTAGTGTGGTAACAACAAAAATAACTATTATTATGATTTGTTATTGTTCTATATAATGCTTTCTTATTTCAATAAACTTTCTCATTCTATTTTTTGTTTCACTTTGTTAAAATAAAAGTTAATTTAAAAATTATCATGATATTTATTTACTTACACAATATGTTCTTATAGATCTCTCATGTGTGCCAGGTACTATACTAGACACCAGAACTAACCAAATTGGGAAGGGAGAATCTCCTTAAAAAAGAAGCTCCTCAAGCTCAAGGAGCTAATAGTGTAATAAAAATAATCCATTTAAACAAACAAGGATTCTGCAGTGGGATGAATAAAGACATGGTAAAAATTCTGGCATACAATCTCATGACAATTTCTAAAGCTTTCACCTGTAATTAACCTGGATGATATGTGAGTAGAAGGTAGCATTGGGCTACCAAGTGGCTGTTGCTCTTAATAGGTATGTGGAGCAGTGATACTGACAAGGATTGTGGACACTGCTTTTAAAACCCTTGCAAAATAAGAAAGAGATAGGCTCAGCAGTGCAGATGGCACAGACAATAAAATTACAAAAAATTACAATAAAACAAGAAGCAGAAGGCCCTTTCAACACACAAACATTCTCAACTACATGCCTACAACAGAAATTAGAAAATTATTAAACCAAGTGCTATTTTTGCCCAATGATGCAACAACATTCAAATGATACCTCAGATTCCCAGGACCTGTTACATTAGTCAGAAAAGAAAGAGGAAAAGATACATTGCTCCTGTTTGCAGATGACAAGATCATTTATTCAAAACATGTAGATTCCACCAAAAATCTTAGAATTGATAAATAAATTTAGTAAAGTTGCAGGATACAAAATAAACAAGCAAAAATAAGTAGTGTAGCATTTCTTTACACTGAAAATGAACTTTCTGAGAGAAGAAATCAAGACAACAATCCCATTTGGAATAGCTGCAAGAAATAAAATTAAATACTTAAAAATAAATTTAGTCAAAGAGGTGACAGACCTGTATGTTGAAAATTATAAAATATTAATGATAGAAACTGAAGACACAAATAAATGGAGATTTTATGTAGTTATGGTTGATACATTGTGTCAACTTGAGAAGTTTAGAAATTTAAGTGGCTCAGCAAGGGACCAGGGTCCTTACTTTGTAACATCCTCAGCCTGTGCAAGAGGAGGGCTCCAGATGGTATGAATGCTACACCCATGGGAGGAGTGGGGGTAGCCTGCTTACAATATAAGGGAGGAGAAGATGCTTGTTCTCCCCCCTTTTTGCTTTGGCTGATTTTGCTGACTGCTGCCTTAAAGTGTTGCCCAGGTGCCATTCCACCCTGCCTTGGTGCCAACTGATTATGGACTGAAACTTCCACAAATAGTGAGCTAAGTAAACCTTTCCTTCCTACATTTTTGGGTGTTGGGTATTTTGTCCCCGCAATGAGAGAAAAGTAACCAAGACATATACATATATATATATAGTGTTTATGGATTGCAACAAGTAATATCATCAAAATGTGCATACTACCCTTAAAGTGATCTACCAATCGAGGGCAATCCCTATGAAAATTTCAATGTCATTTTCCATAAATACATTTAAAAAAATCTTAAAATTCACCTGGATCCACAAAGAAGCAAAAAATATTCAAAGCAATCGTGAACAAAAAGAACAAAGCTGGAAGCATCACACTATCAGTTTTAAAACTACATATTACAAAGTGATAGTAATTTAAACAGCACGATATCACCATAAAATAGATACATCTACCGGTGGAACAAAGTAGTCTTGGAAGTAACCCCTGCATCTGCAGTCAATTGATCTTTGACAAAGGTGCCAAGAACATAAAATAGGAAAAGAACAGACTCTTCAATAAATGGTGCTGGGAAAACAAGATATCCATATGCTAAAAAAAATAAAATGAAATTGAACCCTTACCTCACATCATATAGAATCAATTCAAAATAGATTAAGGAATTTATCATAAGGCCTGAAACTGTAACACTAGAAGAAAACATATGTGGAAACCTATATGAAATAAGTCGAAGCATAATGCTTTAAATTAGATCCTAAAATCATGGGCAACAAATAGAAGAATAAGACTACATCAAAATAAAAAGTTCTTAAATACCAAAAAATAAATAAATAAATAAAAAGTTCAGAGTGAAACAACAATCTATGGATTAGGAGGAAATATTTACAAACCCACATTTATGAAAAAGACATTAGTATATAAAATACATAATAAACTCAAACAAACCTTCTGGACTCTTGCCTATAGCTTTATGCATGAT
This sequence comes from Cuniculus paca, assembly GCA_004365215.1. Classification (NCBI taxonomy): domain Eukaryota; kingdom Metazoa; phylum Chordata; class Mammalia; order Rodentia; family Cuniculidae; genus Cuniculus; species Cuniculus paca. The sequence goes on along the minus strand of RJWT010031213.1, from coordinate 4,679 downwards.
CCACTTTCTCCAAATGGTGTTTTAATTCGCACTTTCCTTTGGCTTCTCCTTTTTTAATATCAAAACATATACAGTCTTTGCCATACAGGATCCTCCACAGTAAGTTGCCCATCCATACTGTTCTAGATGTGAGAGTGAACTTCGGATATTAATATGCTGTTTGAATTATGAATAAAAACTTAAGGAAAAAAGGGCTTTGGCCTAGAGCTGCAGAAAACATAACCAGAAACTGTGAGACAATGGACTTTGTGCAGATTTAAGAGCTAGATTTATATGAACTCAGTATTTTCCTAAATGTTCTACATATTATAACAAGCACCTTAAAAGTGAAGTAGCTGCCTTTTTATAGCAGAACTCTAACTTCCTATTATGTCTCTGGCTTTAGTTATTTATGTATTTAACCCAGACACAGTATAAATGAGCACTGAATGGTGAATGAACAGGTAAATGCTTATAGTTTTGATTATACAGATTATAATACTTTATCCTTTCATAGTAGTTAAAAAAGATAACAGTGGTGTTTCATTTCTTTGTATGTTTGTTTTTCATTACTGGGGATATAATCCAGGTCCTCTGCACCAAGCTACATTCCAGTCCTTTTTTATTTATTTTGAGACAGGGCCTTACTAAGTGGATCAGGCTAGACTCGAACCTGTGGTCCTCCTGCTTCAGTCTCTCAGAGTGCTAGGGTATTATAAGTGCACACCACTAATCCTGGCTCAGTTTTAATTATCTCAAGAAAAACCACTGGAAGGATGAGTAAGGAAGGCCTCAAACCTGAAGTAGCAAAAGAATCCATTGAAGAACTAGATTCATTAGTGTTAACTATCTTATTGATGACTTTTACACCAACATATCAGCTCTGAGGCACAACTGAAGCATACAAAATCAGAAATCAGTTGGGTTCCTAGCCTAACTTTAACCTCTGACCATGTGCAACTTCCTTTTGGCTCCACAAATAAACATACACTATCTTATACCTAAGACTATTGGGCTTGCCAGTTTTTGTCTATTTTTTGTTTGTTTGTTTCAGTTTTCTTTCTTCTATTCTCCTACTTCACTTATGTTGATGTGAATGTCTGACTCTTCTATATGCTCTGTCTCTTTAGGGTCCTTCCTCTGTTCCAAATCAGTCAGTTGTCAGCTTTCTATCCACTCTTATGAGGTCTTTTCATTGTGTATTAATTGGACTATTAACCCACAACTGTGAGTTTTTAGCTTAAGCTTCTGGCAACTAGTTTTTCCCCAGGCAGCTATAACTTCATGGTCAACAAGATTACTGGCAAGTGAGGTGTCCCTTTAATACAATCAGAGAGCAATGACTGCACATCAGATAGCCTCAATTATTGCACCATTTTAATGTGATAATTTTAAGAAAAACACATACATTAACCAATAATTAACAATAAATTATAAAGCTTTATTATAAGAATATGGAGCTTTACCTGTTAGCAAAATATCTATTGATAAAATATCTGCTGACAACACACCCTGCCTTGTAAGAAGATCTGCTAGAGTTCTGTCTTGTCGCATGTCAGGAAGATAAAGCCATATTGTTCTTCAATCTCAATATTGTACTCAAGACACGGAGTTAGGAAAAGTGATAGATCAGCATAGTGGATAACAGTGCCACTCACTAGCTGTGTAACCTGGGGATGGTTAATCAGTCTTCTGTGCCTCTTCTTCAGCCAATAATAGTATCTACTTTACAGTGTTTTGTGACATGTAAATGAATTAATATGCAGAGAGTACCCACAGCAGAGGTTGTTACTAAGTATGAGCTTCTAATTTCATTCATCAAATAATAAATTTATCAACTTTGTACTACAGAGCAAGTGCTGTGCTTTAGGAAATGGAACCATAATAATTAACAAGACAATATGTCTGCTTTCCAAAATCTTGTAGTCTAATGGGTTCACAGCAGATCATTGTCTTGTATTAAAATATCCAAGCCCTTGGTAATAAGCAATAGGGCAAATTGAAATTGTTCTGCAGGACACTGTGACAATGAAAAACTAAACTGAGATTTTGTTTTCAAACCTTTAAAAGCAAATGTGAAATTGCAGTTATTATTTGGAGACCTCACAGTGCTGCATAATATTTCATTTTGCTTCAAAATGCTTTGGATCTGAGTCACTTGAAGAATTGTCTAAGTCCCTAACATCTCAGGCATGTATGAACTAGTTTAAGGATTCAAATGCTAATTCTTTACAATGGCGCCATACTCTTATTGTATGTAAACTTATAAGAAGCAGAATGTGGTAGTATGTCAAGCCAAAATCTGCACAAGAACTGGTAAAATAAAGATAAAATTCCATGTAACCCAGCATCAGTGAGAAAAATTCTTAGATTTAGAAACAGATCTCTGATTAACAGTTATGGAAAGAAAGCTCTAAAATTAAATTGTAGAGAATGGCATGATTGAGACCTCTGAATCCAGTACTTTCTTTCTTGAAATTGTAAATTTGAAATCCTGAAGATTACAATGACTAAAATTCACTTATCTTTGGGGATTGGTTTACAAATTACTCCATGATAGGCACATCAAATGACTGTAGCAACTGAAGGTGAGACAAGGAAATATTAAATAGGCCTCCCACTTGAAATCCCCAAGGAGGCTGTGTAAAGTCTGGACACTTTTCTGTTTCTCTCAAATATAATAATGTTCAAATTTTCTAAATTAGTTATAAATGTTAATATATGAGAATCAAGTTAAAGGAAACTCAACATTTTGTCCCTCAGCCCTCCTTCCCTGCCTACAGAAGAAAAACAAACTTGGTATAAGAATTGTGACAGTAGCTCTTTCATGGGTACTGTTCCATCAAGGGACAAGTCTACAGAATGCAGGCAGCTGTGTTGTCTTAACTGTGATGCTACCAATTCCAACCTACTTAAGAATTTTTTATACAAATTAAATCACTAACAGAAATAGGAATTTTGTAGCCTGAAAAAAAGGATGTCGTAGTCTTGCTAGAGGGGTGGAATGTGTATCTACCCCTCTTAGCTAAAATGGATGGGGAGCAAAAGAGAACCACCCAAGAACATTACAGAGTAAAACAAGGAGACTGGTTTATCATTCCTAAACTGAATATTTGCCTAATTACAGAAACTAGTTAGCCTTCCATATTAATCCACTTCCCATCACTGTATAACAAAATAACAAAATACCTGAGATGGTCAATTTATACTGTTTATTTTGGCTCACATTTTTGAAGGTTCCAGTCCATTATCAGTTGGTCCCAGTGATTTGGGTCAGTCATTAGACAGCACATCATGGCCAGAGTGTATGATAGAGCAAAAACTGCTATATCAAAAATGAGCAAGCAAAAGAAAACAGGAGGGCCAGAGTCCCACAGTTCCTTTCAATGACATGCCTCCCATGACCTAAAGACTTCTCACAAGTCATCATTTCTTAAAGATGCTACAACTTCCCAGACTTTGGGAAGATGGCAGAATAGTAAGCAGCTGAGTAAACAGACTCTCTGACAGAAACAGTTTAGATGCTGGATTATAGGACCATGGGGAGGACAAGAAGGAAGGAAGGAAGTGCGTCCCCTGGGCCCAGGAAGAATCTAAAATGTAAACTGGAGCCCACAGAGAGAGTAAAAAGTAAAACTTAATTGAAGAAGAAGGTGGTAACTGGCAGCACCTTAACCTGGAGCGAGACTCACCCTGCGAGAGGAGATGTTGGAGCCTAGGGACACACAGTCACAATGACGGTGGTTGCTGGCAAGCCCAGAGGTCTCTGCAAAGAGACACAGAAATGGAAGAGGGGAGCAGATGTGGAGGACTGCCCTGGCTGACAATGAATGCAGAGGACTCAGTCTTCCTGTGGACAGAGCAATTGGCCAGGAGCCATTTTGGAGTCAGGCAGGATAAACCCAAAACAAAAACTGCTTCCAGCTTCTTTCAGCAGCTCCAGTTGGGTGCAGACACGTGGAAATCACTTGGACTGAGTACCACCCACACACATATTCCAGAGGCCATCACATAGGTTCCCCACCAGCTTAGATCCTCAGACCCTGGATGGCTCTGCCACATTCACACTACAAGAGCCCTTGTGGGCCAGTACCCAGCTTGGACCACAAGCATGGGCACCCACCATCAGATACCCTTAGCCAGAACTGGCTAGAAAAACCAAATGGGCTCGCTTCAGAGAAATTGTAGCCAATGCCAGAAGTGCATGGGACCCCACTACCCATGTGTCTGGAAGAACCCAGGAATATGTCAAGACAAAGAAGCAAAAGGCAATCTCTGGTATCCAACCCAAGCAGCACAAGTCCATGAGAGGTAAACATAGAATGGATCAGGAGACATACACCTGAAATGTCTGAAGTGATGTCAACTAAAGTAAAGAAACAACTTCATGAGGCTATAAAAGAAATTAGAACAGAAATACTATCCCAGGTAAAAGAAGAGATGAAAAACATAATAAAAGAATTGCTAAGAACCTCTAAAGAAGACATAGATTAAAAAAAAAAAGAGGAACATAGGAAAATGAGGGAAACCATGAATGAACAATATAAGAGAGATTGAGAATGCATGAAACAGAATCAAAGAGATATCCAGGAAATTAAAAACTCCATTGAAAGCTAAAAAGCATTTGAAAGAAGATAGACTTGAAGATAGACTTTCAAACCTTGAAGACAGATTTGCAGCTTGTGATCGTGAAAGGAAAG
>RJWT010031212.1:0-14444 GCA_004365215.1 Cuniculus paca | reverse complement strand
GAGCTCCATGCTTAGTGCTGTCTCACTGCTTTTTGCTACTTCCTAGCTGTGCTATGTGCCAGAGACAGCCATGTGGACTCCCAGCACTGTGGGAATATGTGGAAATGGTTGCATGTGCCTGTGATACAAGGAAAGATTGACCAATAGCAGTAGCACATGGAACCTATGTAGTCCCACTTGGAATACTCAGAGACTGACATTTCCTGTCTGCTCCAATCTCTACCTTAGATAATGCCCTTGCCTCATACTGTGTAGATGAAATGCTGTCATCACAAGCAGCAAAAACCACCTGTAGCATGTACTAAGAGGCTGCTGGTGCCCCATCATTTGAAGCCTTTCCATTTTGGGGCAGGCTGGCTGGGCTTGACTGCAAAGATCTGCCTTCTCTGCCTAAGGGCTTTCTCTGTCCACCAAAGAAAAATGCTAGAGGAATTAACATTCCTCACTTAACCACAGACTAATGGAAGCTGATGTAAAATTAGACCAGCTGGGGTCAGGAATATAGCTCAGTGGCACAGTGCCTGTCTGGTGAGTGTGAAGTCCTGAGTTTGAATCCTGGTACATTAAAAAAAAAAAAAAAGCCCAGCTCCTTTATTTTTTTTTTATTTTAAAGAGGATAAAACCAAAGAAAATAAAACAGAATAAAACCAAACAAAACAAACCAGTGTAAGTGATACAGGACTTCAAAACATTATGAAATCAACAATAGTTACCATAATGCCTTTTGTTGTCTTCAAAATAGCTGCAGATACCTTCAGACATAGTAAAAATCAAACAGAACAGATTAGAATAGAAACAATAAAAACAAAACAATTAATGCAATAAAGGACTTCAAAACAAGACAATAGTAAATCCAAAATGACTACCATAATATATCTTGCTATCTTTGAAATAGCTGCTAATGCCATTGGATATAACAAAATCAAACACAACAATAGAGAATAAAACCCAACCCAACAAAACAATGATAATGATATAGAACTTCAAAACAAGACAACAGGGAGTCAACAATGGCCACCACCCTCAGAAGGAGATGCCCTGTAGATGCCACACTGCGTACTGCTATTCTCTGAACAGATGATCAGACCACTGGTCTTAGACCTGCAAAGTCCGTGAAACACCAAAACATTACAAGCATCAGATTGCATTTCACCTCAATAGCTATCATCACAGCCTGTGTTTCTCCGGGTTAGCAGATTGCTTACAGGGAGGACGGGGGAATTGGTTCTTCTTGTTTGCCAGCCCACATGCCAGAAGGGGCTGGAGTCTAGCTGTTCCCTTGCTGGCAGTGGTCCATGCATGGCGCTGGTTCACAGGGAGGTCTTGCTTCTTGATGAGTCCTTGTTCTCTCACCCCGCAGTCCACAAATGGCGCTGACTTACAGGAAAGGCATGGGTCTGGCTGTCCCCGTGCTGGTGGCGGCAGCCCGCACATGGCGCTGGTTTGCAGGGGAAGCTTGCTTCTTGGTGAGGCCTTGTTCTGTCCACCCGCAGTCTGTGAATGGCCACCCAGCTCCTCTAAGTGGGGTTCACTCTGAAGTATTTTCATGCTCAGTAAGCCTCACTCTCAATGGTAACTCACTTGAGAATATTTCCTTTATTTTCTGCCTTCCCCACTCCCATAATGGCATTTCCTGGGATATCTTCCAAAATAAATGACTTACATTCAACATGTCTCAGTATCTGCTGGCAGAGCCAAATTAAGATACTTCTTCCAACCACTGCACTATTTTTACTGACCCACTTACAGCTGAGCCCACATACCTGACTCTAATAACAATGGAAAAGGACTCCATTTCCTTTATAAGGTCACACGAAGAATCTGGATTGTGTCCTTTCAGCCTTTTCAAGGGGTTTCTTCCTGGAATTAATCATTTTCTATGCAGCATAATCTCCCTTTCTCCTCCCTCTTTCTCCTAGATCATTTTAACTTGTAAACATGCCTCAATATGACTCCTCAATCCCCAGATCTGATTTGGGCTAATATAGAGCAACGGTGACTGGATTTTTCTCTTCTTCCTGAAACAACAGCAGCAATAGATGACACAGTAGTTTTCAAGACACTGAACATCAAGCAACAAAGGCCTGAGTTCTTGAGAGATTAGAAACAAGGGGAAGCCTATGACTGCTCCAGCACATGGTGGTGTTTTCAGCAACAGCATCAGGAGCAGAACTAAGCAAAACCTAATAGACTCCAGTAATTTAGAAGACAGCTGAGTCCAGAGAGACCAAGTTAGCAAGAATATGCAAGGGCAAGTACCATAAAGGAGAGAGAACTGAGATCTGCTGAGGGATCACCTCAAGTATTCAGCAGAGATCTGTGAATGCATACGAAGAAATCATCAAAGGATAAGGAAAGAAACCTAAAAAGATTTAGAATAAACGATAATGGGCCAGGAAAAGTGCCTGCTTCCACTGTTCAGTCTGGAAAGTCTCATACTTTATAAAACTGTGGGTAGAGTGCTTCGGTAGTGGGGAATAGTAAGTCTTAGACTAAATACTGTCATAGTCTAGTCTAGCACATCTTAAAAGAGATACCATTGGATCAAACTGTTTCCAAGTAACTTCAATCCAGAACAAAGTTCAGGGATATTTATATAAATACAAAAATGTCTAACAATCAATAAGGTAATAGTCACGATTGTTAGTATTGAATAAAAATTCTCAGGCTTGCAAAGAAGCAGAAAAATACAACCCCTAATTAAAACACAAACAAACAAAAAACTGACCCAGCATTGCCATAGATGGGAAAACCAGCAGGCAATTTATTGTATTTGCATTAGATACAATTGAAAGTTAAATAGAGTCATGGACAACATAAAAAAAGGCCCAAACAAAACTTCTAGAGTTGAAAACAGTAAAGTCTGAGCTGTAAATATATATATTGAATAGAATTAAGAAGTTAGGCATTTTAGAAGAGAGACCAGTGAACTTAGTTACATAATAAAATATGAGATAGACTGTAATAAGAACAATTGCTTTAAAGATCATCAGTTAACTTGGAGACAGCTTTGAGCACTTTTAATATATGTGTAATTGGATGCCCTGGGGAAATAAAGGATTTGAGAGACAGACAGGTGCTTGAAAATGTAGGTTGAAATTTCCTCAAATTTGACAAAAACGAAAACCATATATCCCAGAAGCTCAATGAATTCTAAGCACAAGAAACATGAAATGACACCAAAATACTTCATAGTCAAATTGTTCAATTTTAAGAGAAATCTTAAAAGCACTAGTGTGTCCAGGGAAGAGGCATGTTACATACAAAGAAACAGAGATAGCATTTATTTTTAGAAAAATTCAATCAAGAAAATAGTAGAAAGCATCTATAAAGTATTGAAAGAAATCTGTACTAGAATTCTATGTTCACTGAAAATAGCTTTAAAAAATGAAGATGATTTTGGTAATACACTAAAGTTATGTAGGATGCTGTTATTAAGGGAAACTGATGAATATACAGGAGAACAAAGAAACTGATCATCTAGCAAGATTGTGGATTTAAGCCTAATTACACATCACCTTAAATGCAAATGATGTATCCTTCAACTAAAAGACATACCTCATTAATTGAATTTGAAAGCAAGACTCAACTATATGCTGCGCACAGGAAACACATTTTTAAAATAGATGTAAATAGGTTTAAAACAAGAATATTGCATGCTATTTGTAATATAAAGGAAGTTGAAGTCATTATACGAATGTATATAAAGTAGATATCAGAGCAAAGAATGTTATTAAGGATAAAGAAAATTATTTCATAGCAAGAAAAAGTCATTTTATCCAGAGGAGATAATCCTAAAATCCAATGAACCCAATAACAATTTTAAACTACATCAGAGGAGAATTGATAGAGCTGTTGCAGAAATAGACAAATTGAATTTATAGTTTAAAACCTCCCCACGTAAATTACTCCAGGCCCAGGTAAGTCCAGTGGTGAATTTTACCAAACATTTGAGAAAGAAGTAAGGCAAATTCTATGACAACTCTTGCAGAAAGTGGAAGAGAAGGTAATACTTCCCAATTCACTGTATGAAACAATACTTCTTTGATACTAAAAACAGACAAAACAAATACAAGAAAGAAAACCACAATCTAAAATCTCTCATAAACTAGATGCAATAGTACCAAACAATTTTAACAAACCAAGTCTAACTTTAAAATTTAATAAATCAAAATCAAGTGGAATTGATCCCAAGAATACAAGGTTAGCTTCACATTTGAAAACCAATGAATTCGGGCTGGGGATCTAGCTCAGTGGCCTAAGCGCCTGCCTGGCAAGCATGAGGTCATGAGTTCAATCCCCGGTGCCACAAAAAAATAAACAACAACAACAACAAAACAAACAAAAAAAGCCAATGAATTTGATTCACAAATTAAGAAAAGAAAACCTGATTATCTGAATATATGTAGAAAAAAATTTGACAAAATTCAACATTGCTGCTCAATAAAAGCTCTGAGAAGACTACAAACAGAATAGAATTTCCTATTTCTAATGAAAGCGATCTGTTACAGCTTGTATTAAGATGTTCCCTCAAAGCCTCATATGCTCATAGGTGGGGCTTTTGGAGGGTGGCTGGATCATGGGTGTGTAATAACTGGATCAGTACATATTGTATTAGCATAGTTCTGGGTGTGGTTAAATGAACTTACTAAAGACAAAAGCCCCTCCCTGGGTGTGGGTGGCACCAATCAAAAGGCTTGTAGCCTGGATGGAATATAAGCAGAGGCTTACTGTTTCCTGCTTTCCACCTGCCCTGCTATGGACTGTTTCTCCTCCACCATGCCCCTCTGCCAGCCCATCCTGCACTGGAGCTAGCCAACTATGGACTGAATCCTTTATAAACTGTGAGCAAAAATAAACCTTCTGCTCTTTACCTTGTGGGTGTCAGGTATTTTGTGCCAGCAATGAGAAAGTAACTAAGAAGAATCTATAAAAACTCTACAACTAATATCATATCAACATGTGAAAAACAATGCTCTCCCCCTAAGAACAGGAACAAATCAAGGATGTTTAGTACAGTAGTCAACACTGTAGTGGGGTGCACTAAGGCAAGAAAAAGAAGTAAATTTAAAAATAAACAGAACTTTCTTTATCCCAGTAACTTAAGCAACTATAAAGAAAATCCATAGGAAACTACAAAAAAATTATAAGAACTAGTCTATGAGTCTACCAAGATTGTGGTATCCAAAATTAATTGTATAAAATAAATTACTCTTTTTTTAAAAATGATGCTAACTGGATATGCACATGTAAAAAATGAATTTGAACCACAATCTCATACCATATATAAAAATTAGCTTAAATGAATAAAAAACTTACATGTAAGAGCTAAAACTATGAAACTCTTCAAAGAATACACAGGTTTAAATCTTCGTGACTTTATTGTTCCGACAATTGACGGCAGATGTCTTGTGCTCTGGGCAAATGATTTAGGGATGACAATGCACAATGTATGTACCATTGTTACCCCCTGACTGACATGCTTTAAAATTTTGTTGTAATTTTTTTTCTTCTTTTTTATCTGTGAATAAAATGGATTTGAAAAAAAAAATCTTTGCAACTTTGAATTAAGCAACGAAACAAAAAAAGATATTAGTCTTCATCGAAACTAAGACACTTTGCCAGTATACTAGAAGGCTGAGGATAGCAAGTTTCAGCCAAGCTTGGGCAATTTAGTAAGACCTTGCCTCAAAAAATAAAAAGGACTGGGGATATAGCTCAATGCAAAGGTCTTGGGTTCAATCCCCTGTGCAAACAAGCAACATGAAAAAATTTGTGTATCAAAGGACACTCAAGAAAGTGATAAGATAAACACAGAATTGCAAGATATTTTTTGCAAATCAAATATTTAACAAAGATACAGTATCCAAAATATATAAAGGACTGTTAGTACTTAATAATAAAAATATAATTCAATTTGAAAATGAGCAAAGGACATGAATAGACATTTCTCTAAAGTTGATACAATATGTAACTAATAAGCACATAAAGCAGTATTGTTAGCCTCAGAGAAATGCAGCTAAAAACCACAATAATATGCAATTTAACATCAATAACACTGCCAATCATCATTGCGCTCATGATCATCATGACCATCATTATCATCTAAACTTGTTGAGAAAGAGGTTACTTGTCTTGTTCCCTGTTACACCCACAGTTCATAGAACAGTGCCCTGGACATGGTCATTGACTGAAAAAGTCATCCAGGCCAGAGGAAATTTCCAGAGCTGTACAGTGCTGGCAGAAACAGTGGAGTGGCGCTAGGGAGCAGGAAGGCAGACAGGAGTGAGTGAAGGTCGTGCCTGAGTGACGCCAATCTTGCCTCTACCAGCAGCAGAGGAGGGTAGATCAGTTGTTCTTTGAAAGTCCATAACTAAAGTGCCTAGAAACAGGCCGCTGCGGTAGGGTGCAGTGCACTGCATCTGCACTCTTATTTAATACTTCAAGTTTAGAAATTTATAAAATATACAGATGATTGAATATAAAATTTAAAGAATAACTGTAAATCAAACATCTGTGTAACTACCAGCTATGTTTTTTAAAAAGGACATTGTTAGCTACTACAAAAATCTGTGTGGCCCGCCTTAGTCATATTCCTCCTGTCTTCTCAAGAAAACTGTCCTGATTTTTGTTATAATAATTCCCTTACTTAAAGAAAAAAATACTTTAAAATCTTATATATAGCTAAGTTACATAGTATTCAGTTTTAAACTTTATATAAATGGAGTAATACTGAATGCACTCTTTCCCCATTTGTTTTTTTCAGTCAACATTATATAGTAAGATACTTCTGTGTGATGGATGTGATCATTATTGCTGGCATATATACAGTATATATATATAGTGTATGACTTAATGATTGTACCACAATTTATTTTTCAACCTAAGTAGGTGGATTATTTCTAGTTTTTTATTATGAAAATGATGCTAGAAATATTTTTGAACATGTGAAAGTTTCTCCAAGCTCAGTAATTTATTTAAATTGACTTTGGTTTACTAGCTAATACCAAAGAATTTTCTTATGTGGTTAATTTATAATTCTGCCAGCAAAATATGTTCCTCACCTTGGTCACTTTCCGATACTTAATTTTTTTCAATGTGATGGATAAGTAACCCTATTTTCAAAAAATAAATTCATTTTTAGATTTATAGAAAAGTTGTTAAGATGGTAGAGAAGTCCAACCCCCTTGAACAGTTTCCTCTACTACTAACACCTGACATTACCATGGAATTTTTGTCACAATGATAAATCAACTTTGGTACATTACTATTAACTAAACTGTACTTCCTTTGGGTTCCACTAATGCTCTTTCTTATGCTTCAGGGTTCTACCCAAGAGACCACATTCCATTTAGTCATCATATCTCCTTCATCTTTTCTTGCATATATGGTATTGTACAGTCTGTCCTGGTTTTTCATAATCTTGAGACTTTGGGGGAGTGCTGAACAGGTGTTTTGAAGATTGTTTATCCATTTGGGTTATTTGATGTTGTGGTTGGATTGGCTTTTGGTTTGAGGAAAGACTCACAGATATGCAATTCTCTTCTAATCATATTATATCAGAGTTCGTAGTATCAAGGTGATGATGTCACCTTGTAAGTTCTACTCTGTGGAGGTAATTTACTCAGTGCACTTCATAATTAAGGTGGGAGACGATAATGCCCCATTCTGGAGAGGGGGGATATATACATAAATTATTTGGAATTCCTCTGAATGAGGGATTTCTCTCTTCTCCCCATTTATATTTTCACTGTGTCAATCATTTATTTACACCAATACGACTTTTAAATACTTCATATATTGAGTTATACTGTAATATGTTGTTTGTTTTGTTGCTGAAGTTGTTTCAGCTTGGATCACTGGAAACTCCTTTTGATTGGCTTCTTTGTCCTTTGACATAACCCTATCTCTATGTTTTTAGAACATTTCCTTTACTTAGTACAGAAATTTCCAGACTCATCTGTACGTTTTTTGTCCCTGCTCTAGAACTAGATAGTTCTCTAAGAAGCCATTATTTCTTTATTGAACCTTGGTATTAGAAACCAAGATCTGAGTACTGGGTGTGAGTACTGCGTGTGGGAGCGTTACTGCTTCTAGCCTCTCACCTCACAGTGAAAAGAGTTAGGAAATACATGTGCATATATTAGTTCATGAAAACACTTATCTCTAATTATCTCTGTGTATATCCATCTATCTATTAACCATGCTGATGATGTCTCTGATGCTAATCCAGCATTTCACTGCGTTTTCTTCTTCTTTGTTTATATGAATTTATCTGCTCCCATCACCCACTATCCATTTATACATTTGTTCAGCCTCAGTATACATGCACAGTAGTTTCAGAATTGCGAATCTACATTCCTGTAAGAAATAATTTCACCAACTACAATGCAGTGTCTGTGCATAATTCTTCTCATCTCTAGCCTACAGTTTCAGTCAAAGCACTGTGTTTTCAAAGTTACTTAGGTCAGCTCTTTTTTTCTGTACCCTTTTCAAGTGTTGTTTCATACATTTATAATACAGTTAGCTTCTTTTGTCACAGACTGCATTCCATCCTGGGAGCTCTGGACCTTCTGGTTGGCTGATTTTCAAAATTTGCATGCGTTAGAGTTCACTTTGTGTGCTGTAAATTTTGATTGGTTTTGACAATTGCATAGTGTCATGAACGCACCACTGCAGAACCATAAGTAACTTTAAAAATTTGCCTATTTATCTCCTCTGTAGTCAGTTCCTCTTCCCAAACTCATCAATGACTTATCTGTTTTCCGTCTTGATCCTTTTTATTTTTCTGAGTGTCATATATAAAAATTATATAATATGTAGTTTTCTTTGATCTGGCTTATTTCATCTGGCAAAATGCATTTCAAATTCATTTGGGATTTTTCCATGAATTAATAGTTGCTTCTTTTTATCACTGAATAGTATTCCACTGTACCACAGTGGCATGGTTAATTTTATGTTTATTAGTACATGTTTGCAGTGCATGATGATTACTTTCATTGTGGGAAGTTGGTACATGTGCATGATGCATCTTAGCAATAATCGTGCCTCGGATAAACCTCATTGGCTATGATACTGCCACTGTGTAAAGCTCATAATACATGTTAATCTATTTTACATCCCCTTCCCCTTGTCTCGCTCTTCCCTCCCTCCTTCCCTTGGTCTTCTTTTAATTTGTCAAAGATTTCTCTTCCTGTTCCCTATTATCTTTTATTTTGCTCTTTAATTTATTTATATTTTGACTCAAATCTATCCTTCTTTATGGCAGAGTACTAGTTCATTGTGAATAAATACCACGCTTTATTCATTCATTTCTTGATACACATATGATACACATCCAAGGTTTTGCTATTATGGATTGTGCTGCTACCAACATGGGTATGCATGTATCACTGTAATATGATGTCTTTAACTCTTTGGGAAAGATATCTAGAAAGAGAATAACTGAGTCGAATGGAATTTCTCTATTTATTTATTTATTTATTTATTTTTGTTGTTGTTGTTTTGAGACAGGGTTTCACTATGTAGTTTAGGCTGGTCTTGAATTCACTATGAAACCCAGATTAGCCTTGTACTTGTGGCAATCCTCCTACCTCAGCTTCTTGTGTGCTGGAACCACAAGCGTGCACCACCATGGCTGGCTGCAAAATTACTATTTTTAGTTTTTTGAGACTCTCCATACTGATTTTCATAGTGGTTGTACTAGTTTACATTCCCACCAACAATGTAGAAGGTTTTGTTTCCCCCTGCAGCTTCACCAGCATTTGTTCTTATTTGGTTTCTTGATGATAGCCATGTGATGGTTAATTTTGTGTCCACTTGTCTAGGCTACAAGCCCAGTTATTGATCAAACACTAATTTAGGAGTTGCTATGAAAATGTTTTGTAGGTGTTGTTAACATCTAAAATTAGTTGAGTTTAAACCACTTTACAGTTGGGTGGCCTCATCCAATCCCTAGGGAACCATAAACATTCATGTACAGGATTTTGTGCTTACTTAAATTTTTAGTTCACTTGAATAAATATCTAGAAATATGATTGCTGGGTAGTATAGTAAGTCTATGTTTATAAGAAACTGCCGACTGTTTTCCAAAGTAGCTATAATCTTTTGCATTCTCCTCAGCAGTGAGTGAATGCCCCTGTTCTTCATCCTCATCAGCATTTGCTGCTCCGAGATTTTTGGGTTTTAGGCTTTCCAAAAGCAGACAAGTAGAATCTCATTGTTTTCATTTGCATTTGCCTTAATGACAAATGATTTTGAATGCAACTGTAATTTTACTTTTTCTAATTAATTATTAAGTTGAATTTATTGAGCATTTGATTTTTCTTTTCTATGAAGTGCCTGTTTAAGTTTCTGTTCATTTTCTTATTGAATCTTAGAATTTTATTATGTACCCTGGGCATAAATTATTTTCTGATGTTATATATGTCTTTTCACTATTTTTAATGCCTTTTGATATGCAGAAAATTTATCTTTGAATTAAAGCATTTGCTGTACTTTTATTTTCTTTGAATATAAATATATTTGACTTATATCTATTATTTATTTGGTGCTATTTATTTATTTATTTATTTTTTCTCAGCACCGGGGATTGAACTCACACCTTGCGCTTGCTAAGCAGGCGCTTAGACTGCTGAGCTAGATCCCCAGACATGTTTTTGAGACAGGGTCTCACTATGTCGTTCAGGCTGGCCTTGAGCTCACTTTGTAGCCTAGGCTGGTCTCGAACTCACAATGATCCGTCTGTCTCAGCCTCCTGAGTACTGGGATTACAGGCGTGAGCCACCACGCCCGGCCCTCTATTTATTTTTTATTCTACCTTTTCTCACTTTCATTTGGCCTGATTATGTGGTATCATTCAATTTTTCTATTAGTTTGAAAAATACGCACTCTTTGTACCTTTAGTGGTTTCTTTAGAAATTAAAAGATCACCCTGAGTTTACAAAAATCCATGTAGTCAATATCTTTACCCTTCTCTTGAACAATAAAAGGAGCTTAGAACACGTTTGTCTTCTCCTGTTAACTTGCAAGCTATTGCTATTATGTATGTTAATGCTATTTGTTTGAAAAAAACTTTCTTTGCAGTATAATTTACAGGCAGAAAACTGCACATAGCAAAAATGCTCACTCAGTGAAATTCCACAAACTGAGCACATTCATGTATCCAGATCACAAGAGGGCACATTTCAGCACTCTGAAAGCTCCATTCTGGGCATTTTCATATCTTGCCAAGGGTGACTCCTGTTTTGATTTCCAACCACATAATGTAGTTTTACCTGCTTTCAAACTTTATAACAAAGGAATCGTACACTATGTATTTACTTGTGCCTGGCTGTTTTTGCTCAACATCATGTTTATGAGATTACTGCAGATGGTGCTGCCATTGAAATTTTGGTTATTGCATTAATCTGAAGTCTGTTTTGTCTGATATTAGTATGACTGCTTGTGTTTTTTTAATTAATGTTTTATAGTATATTTTCCATTTGTAAACTTTTTTAAGGCAGCATTTTATAGCCCAAGCTTTATAAGTAATAGGAGAACACATTTTTTTCCACATTGCACTGCAGCAGAGCCCAAGTTCTGGGGCTCTTACGTATTGTAATCCTCAGTGGGGGTGTCAGCCTTTGTCACAGTCTTCAGGGCTCTGGTTACCTGCTCAGCACTGAAGTGGCTCAAAGAGACATTCTTCTCTTGGCCAAATGCTTACTGGGTCAAGGGCTTGAGCTGCACAACCGAGCATTTGTGGATTAGATTGGTCAGGCCTAGGTTTGCTTTCTTCAGCTTCGCTTACCATTCCTTGATGAAATGCCAGATGCCCTCACTGCCAAACAAGTGCTGATGTAAGTGTGTGTGAATTTCCTGTAAGCCCAGCTCTGCTCAGATGGCTCCACTGGCCATCACCACCACCATTCTTGCTAGTCCCAGTCTTTTACTTTTAGCCTATCTATATCTTTACATTAAAGTGGATTTCTTGTAGATGACTTATGATTGCATCTTGCTTTTTAAAAATCCAGTCTGACAATTTATATTAATTGGTGTGCATAGACAATGAATACTTAATGTAATTGGGAGTATAGATGGATTTAAATCTACTGTCTTGCTCAACTTTATCTATTTGTTCCATCTTCCATTTGTTTCACTTCTTTCTGACTTTAGATAGAATAACTTTCTTAAAATTATCTTAACTTTACCATTGGCTTTTAGTTATACCTATTTTAAAATTTCGTTTAGTGGTTTCTCAAGGATTTAAAATATATACTTTTAATTTGCTCATCTCTACCTTTAGATAATACTGTATGCCTCCACATAAGGCGTAAACATTTAAAACAATACTGTTTCAATTCCTACAGATCATCCTCTGTGTTATAGTCAGATATTTTGTCTTTTTATATATTATAAACCCAAAACATATTGTTACTATTTTTGCTTCAGTCAGTTATTTTTAGGGTGTGAAAAAATCTTTATATATACCTTCTTTTAAAGTTGTTTCCATAGCCACTCTTTTTTTTTTTTTTTGGCTGTGTCTAAATTTTTGTTTGGTATTGGTTAGCTTTCTGTTCCTATAACAAAATACCTGAGATAATCAGTTTATAAAGCAGGAAAATTTGTTTTAGCTTACGGTTTTGGAAGTTTCAGTCCATGACTGGTTGGTTCCATTGCTTTGGACCTATGGTGACACAGTATAGTACATCATGGCAGGAACACATGGGGAAGGAAGCCCATTTACCTTATGACTGGGTGCAAACAATGAGAAGAGAAAGAAACTAGAGTCCCACAGTCCCCTTCTAGGGTATGTCCCCAACGACCTAAAAACTCCCACTAGGTCCCACTTCTTAATGGTTCCAATGCCTCAATACCACCATGTTGGGGACCAAAACTTTGGCACATAAGCCTTTTCATAGCAACACGATAGTAGTATAATATTCTTGCCATCTGTACTTCTAACATTTCATGTAGCTTGGGTCCTTTGGTAGTGATGTCTCATAGCTTTTGTTTACCTGGAAGTATTTTGATTTTACTTTTAGAAGATTTTTTAAAACTGGGAATGGGTTTTTGGTTCTTGTCCTTGCTGTTGTTTTTTACTTCAGTGCTTTGAAGACGCTATTTAATTCTTTTCTGGTTTGTTAGTTTCTTAGGAGAGATCTGCTATAGTTTTTATCTTTGCTCTTCTCTTAATAATGGACTCTATCTTCTTTCTTTTGATTTTTTGACCTTCAAGATTTTCTTTTTATTATTTTACTTTTGTGGCACTGAGCATTGAGCTTGTAGCTTTCATTGTGAGCTACATCACAGCCTATTTTATTTTATTTTTTTAAAGGAGGATCTTGCTAAGTTGCCCAGACCGGTCTCCAATTTGCAATTTTCCTGCTCCAGCCTTGTGAGGTAGCTGGGATTATGGGAAGATTTTCTCTTTTTGTATTTTTGAATATGAAATATCTAGGTTTCTGAGTTTATATTGTTTATTATTTATATTTGTTCATCTTGGTATTCTCTTAGCTTCATAGGGCTGTGGCTTTATGGGTGTGTTTTTCAGTATTATGAAAAATTCTCAGCCATAATTTTTAAAATAATTCTTATGCCCTATTCTCTATCTCTTTTTCTGGAGCTACAAGTACAATTATTTAAACTGTTTAATATTGTCCCACAGCCCTTGGATTCTCTGTTTTGTTTTTGTCTTGTTTTCTTTTAGCCCTTGTTTTCTTTGTGTTTTAGTATGAATAATTTTAATTGACCCACCTTCAAGTCCACTATTCATAATTCAACTGTTTTGAATCTTATGAAAAGGTACTGAAAGATTTATTTATGTGTATTTGATGGTACTGAGGATTGAACCCAGGGTCTCTGCACTGAGCTTCATTCATAGCCTTTTAAATTTTCATTTTGAAACAGGGTCTTGCAAAGTTGCCATGGCTTGGCTCAAACTTATGATCCTCCTGCCTCAGCCTCGCAGATTGCTGGGATTACAGGTGTGCGCCACCATACCTGGCTTAGTAAAAGAATTCTTCATTTCTGGTATTGTTATTTTGCTTCTGGGATTTAAGTTTGACTCAGTCTTACAGTTTCCATCTCTTTGCTGATGCTTCTCCATGTGTACTTGTGTCCTGTCCACCTCTTCCACTAGGTACTTTAACATATTACTCTTAGCTCTCTAAAGTTCCCTTCTGATGGTTCCAAAATCTGGATTATCTCTGACTAAGAATGTATTGATTGCCTTGTCTCTGGACAATACGTCAATTCTTGTTTTGTTTTGTGTGTGTGTGTGTTGGGTGGGTGTGTCTTTTAATTTTATAGGAGAGACTGAAGTAAACAGTATTTACAGTAGAAATAGGCACATCTCCTGGTTTTTCAGCCCACAGTATGCGGAGAAGTGCCAGTGTCAGTCCAGTTGGGTTTGGGTTTTGTTGTCAGCATAGCCATCTTCTGTGCACACAGGTTTCAAAGTC
>RJWT010031211.1:0-14444 GCA_004365215.1 Cuniculus paca | reverse complement strand
CTTGACCTTTATGAAGCTGTACTCGGCATCCAAATCTTCCACCAAGGCTGGAGACTGGGCTAGGGCAATGTTTATCAGAAGAAGGGATCCTGAAGAAAGGTGGTTGTCAGAAAGTTATTTCTTAAAGGTGGCTGCAAACAACTTGTGCAGCCACTCCATGAACAACTGCTATGTGACCCAAGCTTTCAAATCAGCCCTTCACGAGCCAGGTAGTCTGGCCTTGCTGGTATTCTGTTACTTGAATGCATGAAGGGTCTGGGAGGGGTCCACCAGTAGTGGCTTAATCTTCAGATTAGTGCTTGCGTTTGCACACAGGAAAAGGTCAATCTGTCTTATCGGCTTGTGCCCCATCAGTGCCTTTTCCTCCTGCGTGATGTAGATTCTGTTTGGCATTTTTTTCCAGAAGAGCCTTGTTTCATCACAGTTGAACACTTGAGCAACATATCCTGGCTTCATGAATTCTGTGAGTTCTTTCTTGTAGTTTTCTGCAAGTTTTCTCAGAACTGGAAGCCTCATTGGGTTTAATCACACTGTAGATGCCACTTCTCTTATGGAACTTATCAAACCACCCTCTACTGGCTTTAAATTCATCACTTATTGCACTTGTTGAGGGTTTGTGTCAGTAAATCACTGCACTTTCCTGACTTTTTATAGATTCTAGCTTTACTAATGCTATCATCTCCAGCTGTTTCTCATTCAACCACATTTTCCACCTCTAACAGCACTCACATCCTCTGCCCCTTTCATGGCATTTTTATTCTTCAAAATAGTAAAAATTGTTAACTTCGCTACATTGTACTATGCAGCCCGAACAGTCACACAAACACCATGTGCATGCTTTTGTACAATTTCCTTCTTCAATTCAACGGTTATTTTCTTCAAAATCTTCTTACCATTCGTGATCTGCACTTTTTTGTTACTTTTGTTATATACAGAGTCTTGTCACCTCCATTACCACTCTGCACTTTCTTTGGAGGCATGCTGGATTGAATAATACTGTACAGTACCGTGTGTGTCTAAAAGCACACAAATGCCAGGCATCATAGCGCTTGCTTGTAATCCCAGCACTCGGGAGGTTGAGGCAGAGGACCGTGTGAGTTCAAGACCAGCCTGGGTTACAAAGTGAGCTCAAGGCCAGCCTGAACAGCATAGTGAGACCCTGTCTCAAAAAGGCAAAGAACAAAAACAAAACAAACAAAGAAAAGAAAAACACAAAAAAAGCTTTACACAGCAAGTGTGCACAGGTCTGTCTTTGACAGCAGCCTCAACTGGAGGAAGCCATATGTCAGAATGGAGATGCTGGTCACCTGATGTGGAGCTCCCAAATGGAAGCAAAATTTTATGAAACGTTTTTGTTCGCAAATCAAATTATTTATAAACTGAATTTTTCGTGAATCAAGGTATTGTTGTATTGATCAACCACAGTACAACTTTACCAGGATTAACTAAACTGCCAGATGCATAAAATCCTAGCTACACAACACCCCTCCCCTGCCCTTGTTGCCCTTTTCTATAAAACCCCAAAACTGTTGTTACCCTGTCAGGAACTAATCTTAACTCTCTTTATCTGCACTTCCCAGCATTTCCATCCCCGTTAAAGCTCCCACCCTGAACTACTGCTAGTGTCCCTGAACTGCACTGCGGTGCTGATGGCCCAGCTTGGTCTTCAGGGATCCCAGACCCAGGACTTTTGCTCCAAAACTCTGCTGAAAGCTTTCTGTTTAATCAGCAGAGTCCAACATAGGTAATTTCTTCTTATTTCCCACTGTATCTTCTCCTTATAACAAGAAAACAAACCTGTGTTTTCACATGATTAAATTCTACGCTAGTAAATATAAATTCTATGAACTGTTTATGGTTTTCAGAATCAGTTAATAATATTATTCAGAAAGATTTATGATTAAAACTTTGGATTTTCAAAGCACGTGTTTAAAAGTTTTGAAAGAAATTTTAGGAGACTGATGAACTTTTATATGAACACATAAACAAGCTGTCTAAATTTTATAGTGTGAATTTCACACCTTTTTGTGGAAAAAATATCAATGAAAAATAAGTCCATGTTTCATAATATTTAAACATCAGATCTAATATATTAGGAATTTTATACCAATGAAATTTATAAAGTAAAAATTTCCCTATGAATAAAACTTTGATGATTCTGTGAAGCTCTTCTGTTTTAATGAAAAGTGGAGGGATGCTTTCCATTCTCGGTATCTCAAAAAACAACAAAACCATAAAGGAACAAGCAATAAAAGAAGGAGACATTTTCACTATATGTTTAAATTATACTTAAGGAGCATAAGGCAGTGAAAAATTCTTCCCAGCTCCAATACACTGAAAGAAAAAACAAATGTCAAAGGAATGTAAAAAGCTAATCATACAGGTCTACTGAACTCCATGTGAATTAATGAGAACACGTTGAATGCTCACTTTGAACTCCATGGGAGCGTACTATTTTCCAGGTTTCTGATGCCACTTCTTTGACATCCACTTGGTAGTGATGAATAGGCACACCTCCATGGGAGTCCGGTTTGTTGAAAGAAATCTTTGCTGTGGTCTGTGACAGCTCTATCACTTTCACTCCATAGGGACTGGATGGCACATCTGCAAAGGAACAGACACAAAGAAACAGAACCCAAGCCATCTGAATGGTCATTAGTAAGACTTACACTGTTATGGAAATTAGGAATAAAGAAAATTTGCTATCTGTATCACTTGTTTCAATTACAAAGCTTACTTAACATCTGGCTGAGCACTTTAATTCGGAAGAATCAATGAGGAGTCACTTTCTATTACAGCAAATAACAGTAAAATATTCAGGAAATAAACTGTTAAATATTTATTGAGGAAATATTTGAAGTCTGAAATTTCTACCTTATATAAACATTTTTAAAGTCAAGGAAAATAGGTTTATTGATTTGTGTAAGTGTGTGTAAATAAGCTTTTGTGTGCATTTGACTGAGACAGAGATAGACACAGAGAAGGAAAAGAAATAACTAAAATGTAAAAATAAATAAATCTATCATTTTAGCATTGCTATAGATAATATTTTGAAAAGCATAGTCTTGTTTATTAATGTTAAATTTCTAAATCTGAGGGAAGTATTAATTTTGGATAAAATGCTAGTGTCTGATAGTATAGTACAGTAGTAGTACTATAGTAGTATAGTAGTATAGTACAGTAAGATATCAGTGATACCATCATTTATATCATTTATATCTCATTTAATTACAATAAACTTTCAGGGTTCTTTTTCCCCACAGCCTTGCCAGTATCTGTTATTGATTTCTTGATGGTAGCCATTCTTTATCAAGTGAGATGGAATCTAAGTATTTTTTTTAAAATTTTAAAATTTTATATTTTTTTTAATACAACAGCCCTTTATTTCTTCCTTATATACTAATGAATAAAATTCTCCTTTCAGTGGGGCATGAATACCTCTCCATTAATGAGTTTGCACTTAATAATACACAAATGTCAATGTCATTGGGAGATTCACAAGTAATTTGCTACAAAACAAAACATGGAAACTATGGCGGGGAAACAGTCAGTTTAGCACACTGATTCTTTACTATATAACCAAATTTAAATAAATCATACTGGTACCTGGCTTTAGTCTTAATACAAGGAGGTGAAGAGGATGACAGATACATAAATGCATAATATTAATCAAGGTTAAAAAGTACTTTCCTGGAAGTGTGTACCAAGTGCAATGGGAACAATAATGTGGGAATGTTGTCTAAAAAATGTAAAATTATATAAAAGTTGAAGGGTTGACATTTTTGGCCATAGTGGAAAAGACAGGCATAGTCCAATAATTCAATTGTATTTATTGATGTTCAGGTTCAGAAATAGAGCTCTTATTATTAGCATACTTTTCTAAATTACTTCCTAGCACCTTTCATGTTTCAATAGTTAACAAATACAACCATAGAAAGACATAATAATTGGAAAGAACAGAAATTGTATAAGCATTTTTGTTTAATTATACTTTGTTTTTCCCTCAACTAGTGCATATATAATGTTGGACTAAGGAATTGGACATGTGATAGGATCTATGAATCCAAAATCTGGATTTGCCACTTTTCTCAACTGCAGTCTTGAACAAAAATTCCCTTAATATTTTCATGCATTAGTATTTATCTCTCTAAAATGTAGGTTAGAATATTACCCACTGTTAAGGTTACTGGGAGAATCAAATAATATGGAACACCTAAAGAAGAACCCAGAATACACTAAGCTTTTAGTAAATGATTATCAGTGAGTATAACTTTGCTACCTCTCCTAATAACTATCCACTTTCTCAGTGTGCTATTTGAATGGTAGGAAATGGGTACATTATCAAGTTTCATCATAGAAATCTACACCTTGAATAATAGCACAGAGCAGTTGCCACAGTATACAAGTCAGATAGGAAAGTACGCAAACATTAAATATTTTCTGTAAATAAATTACTGTATATTGTTTAAATCTCATCAAGATAATGATCTGTTGTCATATTTTCTCCAGGATTACAAGGTTTTATACCCTGAAAAAACTTCTGATCACTTTTCAGGTTATCCTTAATACATTACTTATAAATCATTTATAAGTAAAGGTAATATGTAATTTGGTACCAATATGAATACATTTATACATACATTCACACATCTAGATGTCAGAAGTTCAAGCTAGTTATAAGGAAGTTTATCCACTTTTAATATTTTGCATTAATATTAGTCATGAATGGTTATCTGGACAGATGATGGTTCAATTCATTACCAGTTTTTTTTTATGTAACTT
Organism: Cuniculus paca; assembly: GCA_004365215.1. Classification (NCBI taxonomy): domain Eukaryota; kingdom Metazoa; phylum Chordata; class Mammalia; order Rodentia; family Cuniculidae; genus Cuniculus; species Cuniculus paca. The sequence goes on along the minus strand of RJWT010031211.1, from coordinate 9,662 downwards.
ATGATATCAATTTTCCTAGAATTAATAGGCCTCTCTAATGCTTTCCTTATATTCGTAAAGGTAGATATTGTATTTCCCATGATTTTCATTGAAAATATAATCTTCTAATGGCATTATGGTAGAAAATAATTAGTTTGCTTTCTTGTTTCCTTCATCTCTTGCTCCATCCTTTTTCTCTTACTGCAACTTCAACTCATTCTAGTATTTTCCTCTCTAACTCTGCCTTTCAATTCCTTCCACACAGTCTTTTCTCCCTTCTCCCAAGAGAAATTTAAATAATGATTAGTTTACCAAGTTACATACTAGTTTGAGTATTATGTTCTTAGTGCAATTTTTATGATACTAAAAACTTTCCCTTTGTTTTTTCAACTAAAAGAAGATATTTCCAAAACAATAAAAACTAATATTATATATATATATATATATATATATATATATAACTAGTTACATTTAAGAAATCATTGAAAATTATTTTACATTTGTCCAAAGAATGTATGATTCTATTAAAATGTAAATGAAAGTAATTCTCTGATATTTCCCTACCTACTTCTAGGACATCTTTCAACCTGAGCTACAAAAGTTATATATGGAAAAAAAAAGTTTTAAAAGGTTTGTTATGTAAAAGTTCCAATTATTTCCAGTGAATGTAATTGATATGTACTACAAATATGTATTAATAAAAGTCAAAAATAATATTTTTCAAATTTCTAATTACCATTGTTAAAAATAATGGCACAATACATAAATAACTAAAATGGATGGATTTCCAGTTACTTGAATATATTTAGGCTTTAAAGAACAATAATATTTGCATGCCTAAGAAGGAATGTCTCAAAAAGTTATGTAATGTTAAATTTTCATTTTTCTTTAAAAGTCAGACCACTGTTTGTTCTTTTAAATCTGAAAATTTAAAATTATTCAACTGTGGTTCATTTTCTCTGAATGTTTTTATTTTTCAAACATATTTTGGAATCAATTTTTACTTTACTGAAAATATGATTTGATTTCTTAAAACATTTTACCTACTTTCACAAATATCTCTCATAAATGTAGGAACATTAGATTCAGAAATAAAATCAATCTTAGGTAAATAGATTAAATTCTCTGTATATAACAAATATAATCATTCAAAAGTTTTAAGCACTGGTTCTGTGATTTATGAAAATATAATAAGTATTCTTTTTAATATTAAAAATTAGATGATACTATGTTAGCTACTTAAAATTTGATTCATTTACAATAATATTTTATGAGATCTCAAAAAAATACTGTGGTATACTTACCAGCTAAGGCAAGAATAAATTCTTGAAATCTTGTTCCTATGCGATTAGTAGCTGTACAATTATATCGTCCAAAATCATTGTCTGATGTAGGGGCAATCTAATGTAATTACAATAAAAGTTATAATGTTACAATGTCAAAACATCAAAGAGGTTTCAAAAGATTCTAGTATGGTTATTATTTGGACATAAATTTAATTATTTATCAGGCACTCCTTCCCATAATTCTTCAACTCTTCATCAGGTAGACATTAATAAATAATCATTTAAAAATGTAATCCATAAACCTATACTACCCTTAGGATTGGAGGAACCAAAATTTACCTATTAACTCATTAAATGACAGTATCACCATTTTGATACAACTATTGAATAATAAAATTATTAGCCTTTTCCATATGTAAATTATAGAAAATAGTGCAGTTCGAAATATATATAAATATATATTTAAATTAGTGCAGGTGTGAATTCAAAAACAGAAAACTTGTAACCAAAGGAATATTAACTTTGTTTTTTGGGGTAATTTAGACTTCAAAATACATTCGATTTCTTTCTTTTTCTTGAATTTGTGAATATAAAATAATAACAAAAGTATTAATTCTTTAAAAAAATCTTTCTAGGAAGATATTTTGCAAGAAAATATTGCCCTTCTGTATATCCCCTTAGACTAGTATTTTTTTCCTCATATCTAATTATAGTAACTTTGCTCCATTTTTGTTCAATTCCTATCATTATCTTTTAGTTTTGGTGGAAGAGTAGCTGACCTCAATCTTTACACATTGAAATCCATAATTAAGTTAACCTTTGGGGATTATTTTGGTGAATGATAAGGCTCATCCTGTAATTCTATTGTACAGAAACTCTGAAGTATCAATTCAGAAAAGAGATCTGATGATGATAATAGATATAATTTTCAATTCCAGTAACTATTTTTAAGAGAGAATATGCTTACAGCAAGAGTTGCTTTTAATTTCAACTCTTTCCCAAAAGAGAGAAAAATGATTTTGCAGTAATGGGAAGCTATTAACTAAGAGTGCAATTTTGAGGCCCATTGAAGATGGTGCTTCTAAATGAGTACAAAAGAGCTGTGTCATTCATTTCTTCAGTCAGCTGTCCATCTAGCCACACATCATCGGCATAAGGCTCAGAAGTTTTAACAGCTCTCGCACTTCTAAATGATTCAAATATTCATTTTCTGACAGGCAGTTTTTAACGAACTAGGCGAGTTTAACCTTTAAATAATTTTATTAATGAGAAACAGTAAAAAACCTTTTATTTATTCTACAGAAAGTTTATTGTTTTTGCATATTCCAGAGGGAAGAATGTGTTTATTGAATCAATACAATGCAGAGGCAAAATAATCACAACAAAAAATGGTGGCTACTACAGCTCTTTAAGATTAATAACAACAATATAGCCTTCTCCATGGAATCACTTTTAAAAGGCCAAGTTCGCTTTCCCCTCTGTGATTTTAGCTATCAACAGGCAAAAGCTTTATACCTCACTGTTGAATAAATAATTCCTTTCTCACACTGTATGGCTAACAAACAGAAAATTACACACCAGAGGGAAACACAGTTTTAAAATTAACCTGGCAAAATAATGCCCTGAAAAATATTTGATTTGGACAGCAATATGACACTAAAGTCTAACAATGGTTTGACATGCAAACTCGGCACAATGAAATGTTAGAACATTTGCTCAAAATATAAGATAGTATATCCAAATATTTATTGTAAAGCATTAAATTAAAAAAAAGTATGTGTACAAATCACTGTTGTTATTTTTCCAAGAAATATTAAGACATCCAGTCATAATACATTCCTTTTGAATGTTAAAATCTGGTTCAAATAATTGAAGGTAATTTTGATGTTGATCTTTCACAAGGCATATTGGATCAAAAATTAATTTTGAATATCAAAATATAAGGTGAAAGTATAATATTAATAAAAAGGCTCCACCTTTTTTCCTAATCCTGCACAGATTGATTTCTTCTTTCCATATATTCCATGTTTAGCAATATGTATTTAATAGTATCCTTCACTGAGGACAAGAAGCAATCACACAGTGGATGTAAAATAGATTATCATTGGAAACAACCTGGTAGAAATTCCCTGCCTTCAATTTTTGCTCATATATTTAAATCCTGGGTTACTATGGAAGGGTGGTGCTCAGATTAAAACAAAACAAAAACTAAAAGAAAAGTGCTTATGACCATTATAAATGCAGTAACCCAAAGAATTTACAGTGTTTATATATTAAAATTCATATGCTTAAAATTTTAAATATATGATTAAACAAATATTCTTAAAAACTTTAAAAATTGAATTTTGAAGTATATTGCCCAATTATTTATTAAGTTTTACATGTTTTTTTTTTTTTTTTGTGGCATCGGGGATTGAACTCACGACCTTGCACTTGCTGGGCAGGCACTTAGACCGCTGAGCTAGATCCCCAGCCCTGTTTTACATGATTTTTACCTATATTTTATCTTACGGTATAAAAATTAACACTAAACATGGTAGCATTATAATCATCAAACACATAATAAAAAGCATTATGCCCTGTGACTATGCGGCTATAAATTATAAGTTAGTATTGCTTACATTGCTCTTTCATTTTTAGGTTATTGTTGCTATATTTTGTTTTATATTATGAGTCATGTACTGCATTTTTTATTTCAAGATTTGTATTTAATCTTGGAAAATTATATATATATGATTTGTTTAAAACTATGCTATAAACAACAGATCACATGGCTATGTTTACTAAAAATTATATTTCATTTTAGGGTTGGGAGAAATGTCATATGACTATCAAGTATTATTCATATACATATTAATTTTAACTTATACAACTGAAATTGTATGATGAGTTTAGCAGCTTTACATCTGAATAAGGCTGCAGGAAGTTTTCCAATTGTGCTAATAATTTTTCCACTCTATATTTTTCTCAAAAAGATTTTTTCACTCCAAATGTAAATTAATGAAAATTAATGGTTTCCACAAAACAGCCATACTTCTATTTCAGTAAATATTGAAATATTTATAATAACTTATCTATCATTGCAGTGCATACCTGTGACTTTTAAGTAAATAAATATGAAACATATGAAGCATACATGTGGAGATACACATGTAAATATAGACCATATTTCTATGTGAATATATTTAAATATATTTTGGAATAATACATAATTGTTCAAATAATATAAATTATTTAAATATAGATCAGACTTACCTCTAATATCATCTTTCTTCCTGAACTATATGTCTTTAAATTAGTGGTATTTTTAGCAGGTAAAACTAATTTGTCTTTTCTCCAGTGGATCGATGCTGGTGGATTTGATTTCACATCACAACTTATATTGATTGGATTTCCTTCCCAAGAGTAATAAATTGTCTGGTTTGATATAAACTTAGGAGCATCTGTAAAACAACATTAACCAAAAATTTATAGGTATTTCAGAATAATCATTTAGTTTCCATAAATTATACTGAATATATAGTATTAATTTTAAATAATAGTGAAGTCATAATTCTAATTTCATATACTATATATTTGTCATAGAACTAATAAAAATGTATTTGATTTGAATTTTTATCACAAAATTTCAATGTTATTAATACGAGAAAGGAGTCTCTTAAATTATTAACATAAGAAACAGTACTCAGTTAAATTTGTTCTTACCAATCTGACAAAAACATTCACCAATTAAATTATTGTCTAAATATATGTGTATATTTCTGAAAAAATCCACATCATACAGTAAGAGTTTATGTTAAAACTTAACAAAAGGAAAGGTTCTTGTCTGAGTCACAGCAATTTTTTTCTGTAGTATATTGTGAAATATGAATGAAATATAAATTGAAAGAAAACCAAAGTCACTAGATTTTCAATTTTTATTAAAAGAGTGATATCTTTAATTAACAGGGGCTATAGCTCAAATGGCACAGCACCTGCCTGGCAAGCAAAGGATACTGAGTCTGATTCCTGATGCAAAAAAAAAAAAAGCACTCTGTCTAAAAATGAATTTAAAATCATTCAATTCTTATGATCCTCTGTTGACTTTTAGGTCTGGACACCAAAGTTGTAGAGTAAGAGTTAAAACCAAATAAATCATATATCTGAGAAGTTAACAATTTGCCACCTCAAAATATTCCAAATTGGTGTACTGATATTTTTGAATGCATAAAGGAACTGATTTTTTCAATTCATAAAGGAACTGTAATTAATTATTGAAAAGATCTTTTGATTTGTCTTTCACTAAATGAAGCAAGCCACAGAATCTTTTGGTGAATATGTTTTCTGTTTATTAACTCTGGGAAATAATCTTAAAAACCAGAGACATATAACTGTGGATGTGGTAGGATCTTGGGATAGACATGAACCAAGAATTTCCTGTATGCAGAAGATATCCCTGAAGAAAAGACTTTTCCTAGAAAGGCCTTGATCCTAGTGATATTGCTATGTACCACCAAAACTCACAAGGATCATCACAGAAAACAAAATAAAAATTCCAAAGTTGCAAAATGCAATCTCAAACCTTCAGCCCATCCAGAACAAGTGCAGGAGACATTGACATAGGACAAGTTGGAAGTCACTTATCTGAAATTTCTGAAATGACAGCGAGTGAAGTAAAGAAATAATTCCATGGGATTGTAGAGGAAATCATATCAGAAATAATCTCTCATTTCAAAGAAATGATGATCATAATGAAAGATTTGCTGAGCATATCTGAAGAAGACACAGATTAAAACAAATAGAGAAACACAGAAAAATGATGGAAACCTTGAATGCACAATATAGGAAAGAATTAGAATGCATGAAACATATTCAAAGTGATATCCAGGATATTAAAAATTCCCATGAAAGTTGGCAAAACTGCTTGAACAAAACTGAAGATAGATTTTCAGACCTTGAAGACAGGATTTTTGCTGGCAATCATAAAAGAAAAGATCTCTTAAAAATAAGGAACCAGAAAATAATTCAACAGGTGCAAGATGATATGAAGAAAAACAGTATAATATGACAGGTGTCAACAAAAAAGCAGGAGTCAACATAAAGGACATAAAAAGACTCTTTACAGAATAAATAGCCAAACATTTCCCAAGCATGGAAAAAGAATCTGACATATAGATAAGTGAGGCATATAGATAAGTGAGGCATATAGAACTCTAATTAGCCATAACCAAAATAACCAAATAAATCTATACTCAGACATATAACAGTCAAGATCCCAGAAGTTTAGCACAAGAACAGAATATTAAAAGCCATTAGAAAAAAGAAATAGATCACCTATAAAGGAAACCCCATCAGAATCACAGCAGACTTCTCAACACAAACTAGTAAGTCAAGAAGAACACGGACCAAAGTATTTTAAGTACTCAAAGAAAACAACTTTCAACCCAGGTTGATGTACCCTGCTAAACTATCTTTCAAAAGTAATGGAGAAATAAGATACTTCTCTAACAAAGAACAACTGAAGAATTTTATCACCTTCAAACCAACTCAACAAAGAGTACCACAAGATATTTTAGAAGGAGATAAAAATGACCACAATTCCCAGAACAATAACAGAAAGAAATCAGCAAGCTGGGCAAGCAATTAAACAAATGGGAAAAGTAGAGAACCAACAGCAGAAAGATAACATGGCAAAAATAAGCCAATACCTATCAGTTACAACAATTAATGTAAATGATGTCAATTTACCAATCAAAAGAAACAGACTGGCTAAGTGTATCAAGAAACAAAATCCAACAATATCCTGTACACGATAAACACATTTAACTCAAAAGGAAATTTATAGACTAAAAGTCAAAGCCCAGAAACAATACTCTATGTGACAGGAACCAAGAAAAAAGCAGGGGTAGCTATTTTGTTTGCAGACAATGTGAACTTGAAACCAAGATTGATCAAGAGATAGAGAAGGTCACTATATACTTGTTAGGGGAAAAGCTTCAAGAGGAAGACATAACAATGATAAATACATATTCATCAAATATGGGACCACTCAACTATATAAGACAAATATTAATAGACATTAAAAATCAAATAACTAGTAATACAATTATAGTAGTGGAACTTAACACTCCATTGTCATAAAAAGATAGATCAGCTAGTCAAAAACTCAGTGAGGAAATAACATAACTAAACCAAACTTGTGAACAAATGGACTTAGTAGACAACTATAGAGTGTTTCACCCAACAACATCAGAATGCACATTGTTCTTAGCTGCATACTGGACATTCTCTGAAACAGATCATTTACTAGCCCATAGAACATGCTTAAGTAAATGAAAAGTAACTAAAATAACACAAATAAACCACCTAATGCTATATCTCAAGTGACTAAAAAAAGCAGAGTAGGTCAAGCCCAAAGTCCAAAAAAGGGAGGAAATCATAGATCAGGGCATAAATTAATGCAAGTCAAACTAAGAAAACAATACAAAGAATTACAGAATCCAAGAGTTGGTTCTTTGAAAGAATAAACAAAATTGATAAACTCCTAGTCAATCATATCAAAAAAAGGAGAGAAAAAACTCAAATTCATGCAATAGTGAAAGAAAAGGATGAAATCATTACAGATTCTGTGGAAATTCAGAAGATCATCACTACCTACTTCAAAAATCCTACTCTCATAGGATGAAAAACAGAAATAATGAACAGATATCTAGAAATTGAAAATTGCTTTGCCTATTTGAGATCTTCTTCCAAATGTTTTTGCAAATTCCAGAAATTTATTTCCTCTTTCTTTGAAGAATATCTTTTATATTCAGATAGATATTGTACTGAATCTGTAAGTGACTTTGGGTATTATGTACAGTTTAATGCTATTAATTCTTCTACTGCATGACAAATGGATTTTATTCCATTTTTTATGTCCCCTTAAAGCTGCCTTTTCAATGTTTTATAATATTCATTGTAGAAATCTCTCATTTCTTAGGTTAAATTTATTTATTAATACTGTATGTTTGTACCTATCATAAATGTGATTGCTGTATTGATTTGTATTTCAGACACTTTATTATTAATGCATAACAACATATCAAATATCAGGGGTACCTAAAAACTTCTCTGAATAACTGTTACTTTCACTAGTTTTGGGGTAGACTTTTTGTTTTCTGTCATTTCATCATGAGTTGTTATAATGAAAAGTTTTATTTGTACCATTCATGCTAAACACAAATACAAAAGTATATTACAGTATACAATGAATCAATTAGAATAAATCAATCACAAAAATATTGTAAGGGAGAAAAAAATTATAGTAGAATGGCAAACAATTTGTGGAATGATTTTAGTAAGATCCCACATCTTGACAATCACGTTGAAAATAAATCAATTAAATTCTCCACTTAAAAGTTATAAATAGACTAAAATGATAAAGAAGAATCAACTGAATATTTCTTGTATAGAACTCACCTCATCTCTAAGGACATACAGAGAATAGAAATGGAGAGAAGAGAAAAGATATTCTATGAAACAGGAATAAAAATAAAAGAAGTGGCCATATTTAAATAAAATATAATTTATATCAAAACAATAAAAAGGCAAAGAAGACCATTATACAAGACAAATAATAAATTCACAATAACAATTCAAAATATGTATGTACTGGATAATTTGGTAAGTCCATTGTAATGTCATTCAAATAAACATTATACATTTAAAACGTTTCCCTCTTTTTTCTTAGATAAAGTATCTAAGGACTTATATATTTTACTTTTTTGGAATATTGTAATGCCTAAATATGTATAGCAAATATTAATAGATCTAAGAGAGAGAGAAAGTAGTGCAAGAATAAAGGACTTTAACACCCAACTTACATCATTGGACAGAATATCCAGGAAGAAAAAAAAAAAAACACATGATTTAAACTTTACTTGAGCCCAAACATTTGCAGAATATTTCATTCTGTAAGTGAAATAACTTGACTTACCAAACATTTACAGAATATTTCATTCAGAAAATACATAACACACATTGTTTTCAATGATGCATGGAATTCTGCAGAATGGAACCTATCTCTTATGGTTTAGATCCAAAATGTCTCCAAAGCCTCATGTGCTGAGAGATGGGGTTTTGGGAAGGTTAGTGGATAATGAATGCACTATACTCACAAGTGGACAAATCCACTACTGTGTTCATTCACTACTAGGAGGAGGGGCCTGTTTGAGGGAGATGGATCACTGGGGATGTGACCTTGGTGAGTATAATCTTGTCCCCAGCTCCTCCTTCTTTTTTCACTATCTGGTTTTATTCCTCCATCAGGCCCATCTACTATGACATTTCTGCCTTGAGCCAGTTGACCATGCACTGACTGAACTCACTGAAACCATGAGCCAGAAAAACCCTCTCCTCCTTTAATTAGTAGATGTT
>RJWT010031210.1:0-14443 GCA_004365215.1 Cuniculus paca | reverse complement strand
AGAAAATTATCTGGAAAGATATGAAGTAAGATAACACAACATTGCTTTCAGGTTGGTAGAAAAGTGATACACCTGTTTTATTTTTGGGTTTATCTATATTTTCTAATTTTTCACTAAGTATATGTATTGTTTCTGTAACTTTATTTTTAAAAATTGTATTGAGTAAAAAAGCAAGTTGCAGCCAGGCCTGGTGGCGCACGCCTGTAATCCCAGCACTCGGGAGGCTGAGGCAGGAGGATCATTGTGAGTTCAAGACCAGCCTGGGCTACGAAGTGCGCTCAAGGTCAGTATGAATGGCATAGCGAGACCCTGTCTCAAAAAGACAAGGGCTCAGTGGCATAAGCACCTGCCTGGCAAGCACGAGGTTGCGAGTTCAATCCCCGGTGCCAAAAAAAAAAAAAAAAAAAAGCAACTTGCTGAATAAAGATACAGAAAATCTCTAATGAAGACAAAAATCATATAGTATTTCATATGTATTTTTATGCTATATATGAGTGAGAGAGAAATAAGCAGAGGAAGTTTTGGAAGGAAATACCAATGGGAGGGGAATGAGATTATCTAGTGGCTAAGAGTCTTTAACTTCATTGGTAATGTTTGATTTTTGTAATATAAATGTATTAACTCTTACATAATTTAAATATTTAGAAGTGGTGAAGATGATCTCTGAGAGCAATGACACTTATTCCCAGAGTCCAGGTGCTAATAATCATAAGGTAAAAAAGCCATCTTGTTAGTTTTGATTAATATCAGAAGGACTTGACTAAACAAGACATGATCTCACATTCCTTGAACACATTAAGCAGAGATTTTAAGTCATAAACATTGTTTTTAAAATACAGTACTTTACTAATAAAATACCTCAGGCAAAGTTTCTAGGTCAAATTTCATCTGCCTTTAATAATCAGTGTAAGTTTGGTGAGGGAAAGAGTAGGGCTTATAAACTAGAATGAAGTTCTCTGTACTCTCTAACTTCTCATAGAAGTAGCTGACTAACGTGTGAGGCACAGAGCTGCTTTGGTTTGTATCTGTTCTCCGCTCATGTGAAAGCCTATTAGTCATGCTGGTTCCTTTGCTACTCAACCTGCACTGATTTGCACTTCAAAATCTGTGATAGCTACATTTATCTTAAAGGGTCCAATATACTTACATCCACCAAGATTTCCCTCAGAACTCTCTTCTAATGGTAAAATTTGGCTATCACTAAAATTCATAACTATAACATTGGAAATTTGAAACTGATTTGTTTATATTGCTGTAGTTTAAGGTCCAAAAGCGGTATGACTCATTCAAAATATCAATGTAACAACTATCTTACAGCCATTTTCGCTAATATCTGAGGAAGGGCTTAAAAACTAGGCAAATACCAACCTTGAGGTCTTTCGGGTTTCAAGGTAAAGACTTCGGCTGTTTCTTGATTTTTGTAAAGTTGAGCTTGGTACTGGAGTGGAATTTCTCCACTGGCCATTTGCACTCTGGCCAAAAGTCCTTACATCGCCTGAGCCAAGAAAACTGTCTGAGGAAGGGTTGTCTAAAAAAACAAACAAACAAACAAAAGTTTGAATAAATTAAACAAATATCTACAGCTGGTTCTCTTTATGACTGCAACCATGACCATCACTGTATTCCAAAGTAATGTAGCTTATTACCATGCCTCTCATGGAAGAAAGATCCCAGTCTCAACTGCCAGCAAAGTCTGCAGTCAGGAAACTTCTACAAACTATAATTGATTCAGCCATACTAACCTGAAAATTGATGAAGGAGCTGAATCCTGCCACAGCCATGTGCCTTATCTGCATCAATGTGACTCCGTGGTGTCCACCAAAAGTCAACATTTTACCCCAACTATATCTTGCAAGCACTCCCAGGCCTGGGCCTGAAAGAAGGTAGGCCAGACCAGTAAGAAAGCATGTGGAGGGCCGAGGAGAATTGTAATTCAAATGAACAACAATTATTGTTTAATAAGCAGCTGGTGTCACTTTCTTCTTTTTAATTACCATGATCAAGACTCAGGAATTCTCTCAAAAGAGCACAGTTAACCTAAGTGCTGCTTATACTGGCCGGCTTATGGGAGGAATAACCCAATTTATGCACCTGGTTCTGACAGGACAATCTTCAGTCATTTAATGCCACAATCATCATACATATCAATACTTCAATGCTCGCGACTACTAACAGACTGAGGATTGTTTGTTGTTATTTGAATTTTATGACTTCTGGGTTATAAACTGGGGTGACAAAAACCTTAGTTTCATCCAGGAGTTGTAGAATAACTTCTATACCCTCTCTATAAGTGGGACTGGACAATTTAAAAATAGCTCCTGCAAAATAACTTCACACATTAGGTTATGGAACTGAGGAGTTTCAGTAAAAAACAAGAATGTAGAAAAAGAAATCCTTCTTCACTGTTGGTGGGAGTACACACTGGTGCAACCACTGTGGAAATCAGTACAGAAGTTCCTCAAAAAACTAGGACTAGAGGTTCCATTTGACCCAGCTATTCCCCTTCTTGGTATCTTCCCCAAAGAATTAAAAGCACCATACCACAGCAACATATGCACACCCATGTTTATAGTGCAGTTTGCAATAGCTGTATCTTGGAAACAGCCCAAATGAATAAAGATGTAGGTTTTTTTATACAATGGAATACTACTCTGCCATAAAGGATAAGCTTGAGACATTTCTAGACTATACTCTAAAGTGAAATAAATCAGACACGTGTAAATGCCACATTGCTTCTCTGGTGTAAGAAACTGAAAGTGTAAATAAGGACCAAAATTTATAACAGATATTGTGAAATAAGGAGAAAAATGTTTAAATGGGCAGGGGAACAAGGGAGAGGGGAGAGGGAAGAGGGAAAGGGAAAGGGAAAGAAGGGAAAAGTAAAATAAAAAAAAAAGAGAAAAGGAAAAAAACCAAAGCAAGAATGTGTGGTGGCACACATCTGTAGTCCCAGCATATGCAAGGCTGAGGTAGGAGAAAAACAAACAAACAAAAAAATAAATAAATAAAAACAAATAAAATACAAAAGAAAACACACAAAATCAGGCAGACTGATTAACTAGAATAAAGTGGTTCCATTCCCACTTGACAATATCACTGAGTAGTCAGTCAGTCTTCTACTGCTGAAGGGATCTAACAAAGTTAGAGAGGGACCAAGAGGCTGCAGATACCTTTTTTTTTTTTAACTGACTATTTAACTTGACATTCTGTTATGACTAAGAATCAGAGTTACAAATGCCAGAGTTAAGATCATTTGCACGCACAAAACTAGGAGAAAATAAACTGAAAATTTAATTGTTATGTTCTAGTGATAGAATGCTGGTTAACTTTCTACTTTTCTTAACAAATTTTCTACAGGGCCAGGCAATGGTTTCATGGAAATAATAAAATAAACATTATGCTAAAATGTTATATTAAAAAATAAGAGAACAGTCAATCACTTACTATGACTATGACCATTAAATTGTTCATGTTAACTTTAGGATACAGTTACCATGGTAACAGGGCATTTGTTAGGTAACCTAATTTAACATATTTTCTACAGGTAAGACATTGACAATGGCTGGGGATCTAGCTCAGTGGCCTAAGCGCCTGCTTGGCAAGCGCAAGGTCGTGAGTTCAATCCCTGGCGCTGGAAAAAAAAAAAAAAAGATATTGACAATGATCCTAAACATTAGCAAATATAATTTCATTTTCATCTTTTTTTGGGGTTTGAAATTTTTAAAAATTTTCTTTTCATATTGCTTTTAATAAAACTGGGGAAGTTGAAGTCTGACCATTACGGTTATTAACATCAAACAGTGCTGTATTGCTTTCTTAAAAATATTTTAATTTTTTTCTTTTTTTTCTGCATCCAGGATACAGTTTGCTATATCCCCAGCACTTTTTTATTTTGAGACAAGGTCTCATTAAATTTTTAAATTCTCCCACCTAGGCTCAAACTCACAATCCTCTTGCCTCAGCCTCCCAGAATGCTGGGATTATAGGTGTGCACCACTATGCCTAGTTTACTCTAATCCTGCGTGCACTGAGAAGCAAGCTTTTTAAAGGCATGATCTAGAGAGGTAGATTCAATAAAAAATAATGATTCTAAAGTTTGAGCTTTCCTGCTTCTTTTCATCTTGGTAAAGGAGAGAGTAAGATAAGACAGAAGATAAACACCAAATGAGTCAGCTCGGAAGACTAAGGAAGGTATCCTGGGGATTCATGTGTAGCCCAACCATGAAGTGAGGCTCAAGCTGACTGGCTACAGAAATCCATGCAAGGATTATTAGAAAAGATTATATAAAAGAGGTAACACGAAGTTCTGCAGGACTTGCAATGAATTAGAACAGGTACTGCAAACAAAAGAAATTTTTAAAAGTACTGCACATGCTAAAAAAAAAAAAAGCTATTATTTGGCACTGAGGATTAAATCCAGGTCCTTATATATGCTAGCATGCAATCTACCACCAATCTATACCCCTGGTGCCAAAAATAGCTTTTGATTTAAGCCTTTATTATTTTTTTAAAAAAGTATATAAATGACTGGCATTCATGGATTTAAAATTGTAACTGTTAGTGAGCAATCTTGGCATCTTTGACATGCAATAACCTAGTCTGAACATGGACTAAATTAAAATTTGGTGAAGAAAAACACTGAACCCTGGGCTTCAAGCTGTGATACCTGCCTGACTGACTGAGCAGCTCTGGACACTGAAACCAGAGCCTTTGCATGGAGTTACATCTCCAGCCTTTCTTCCACTTTGAGACAGGATCTTGCTAAATTGCCCAGTGTGGGCTGGGACTTGGGACTCTCCTGCCTCGGCCTCCCAGAGTGATAGGATTACAGGGATACACCACCTCACCCAGTTTCAGGGAGTGCATTTAATAGTGTAGCACTCCCATTTCAGTATGGTTTTATTATGTTTTTCTCTATTCATTGTCAGGTATACAATAACTGTTACAAAGTTTTTGTTTTTCCTAAAAATTTCGTTAAGTTCGAATGAGAGATACACTTTATAATGTTTCTGATATGGGGATCAACTTGTGGCAAAAAGATAATTGTAGAAAAACTAACTCTCATCAATTATGTAACTGACTCAAAACCTAGTAAATATTGCCTAGTCAAAAATATGAAGATGTGAGGTAGTCTCGGACATCTCCTAAATACCAAAGGTTTATTGTCATTTAAAAGAAAGGTATTTTTACAAATGCTCTTAAATCATGCTACTAATAATAGCTGAAAATGGCAAGTGTGAAGTGTACCTAAACCATAGGAAAAATAATGAAGCAAATGAAGGCACAGGCCTGTCATCTCAAATCATAAACCCTTGGTGTCCAGTTCTATTTCTGAATTTAAATTTTTGGTATGTTTAGGAAGATAATCTGATACACATTATATAACACTTCCAACTATAAACTATAGGAGCACCCTATAAACAAACATACCGCTACATATATGGCAAAATGCATATTCATATTTACAGAGATAAAAAAATATAAACAACTTCATGTCAGTTCATGTAGGCTTTGCCAAGGAATAAATTTCAGGTCAAATCAGGTTGGCTTTTGATGTCAAGTAATGAAAACATTTTGGTTTTCAGAGCTTAGTTTGGAATTGGATACAAATTCCAATTTGTGGATGTGCATATCAATTCCATGGATTAGAGAAAAAAAAAAGAGAAGTATGAAGAAGAACATATGAACTGAAAGAAACCTAAAACTACAAAATTTGAGTTTTTTAAAAAATGATTTTATGGGAAAATCATATAATGTATAGTGTAAATGTACACAGATAAAAATCAGAAGCTATTCCTTGACTGAGAATCCTGGGTCAAATGTAATTTCTAAGGACCAGGGATATAGCTCAGTGGCACAGCACCTGCCTCGCAAGTGCAAGGTTCCTGAGTTTGAATTCCAGCACAAAAAAAAGTGTAATTTCTAGTTTTAGATTTTTGAGGAATCTTCATACTGATTTTCATAGTGGTTTACTGGTTTACATGGAAAACAAAAAAAAAAAGAACTGAGTTATAGTCAGGGTACTTTGAATATAATTTTCTATACAAGGGTTTATTATTAAGCAATTATCTTCAATCTAAAGGAAAGATTCTAATGGTAAATTCAGTATGTGAAATTACAAGCAAATGCAGCTTGAATTCAAATGGAAATAAAAATGCTCTGATTTTGTTAACAACTCAATTATCTCTTCCCTAGGATTAGTAATGAGCTATCAAACCAGATTTCAGGTGCTCTGTGCACCAAAATGGCCCTTTTCAATAATAGTAACAGTAGAGTTACTTTCTGAGTTACTTGACGTTTCTATAAAAATTACACATGTATTATGTGAAGGCCACTGCCCATCCCAAGAGACAAAACTCAGGGTACCTAAAGTACCATCCACCTAACGTACATTTAAATACAAATCTATAAGAGTATCATACTAACGTCTTTTTAGGGGAGGAGATCTCATCTTGCTGACAAAGAATCCTGAGGAAGCCAAATAACAATAATTATTATTTGCATTTCATATTTATCATCTCAATTTATCCTTATAAAAAAATTTCATTTAGGCAGGTTCAATGGTATTTGTAGTATTCCCATATTTATGGTAAAATGAGATGAGGGAAAAGACCTGGGAAGACCACTGTAATCTTCCTGAGTCAGTGCCTAAATGCTAAACAAAATTCTTAGTTTCCCAAGTCAGCAGAAAGTATAAACCAGGGATAGGACAGCCTAGAGAATGGTGACTTGTCATGGATCACAAGCTGAACAGGCAAGCCCTTGAATATGCAAGCATATGGCTGTGGCAGGTGCTAGATAGAAACACATAGTTAACATTTCCTGCCCTGATGGAGGGACAAGCTTGGGTAGAAATAAGTTTTCAGGTTTCTGTGTTTCAAGCAGAATAAACTAACTCTGTGGTTTAAATCAATACAAAACAGATCCCTTTTATATCACATACACATATCCCAAAAAAGTAAACATCAAAAAAACAAAGCTGTATTGTTTTCTATAATGGCATAACAGACAAACAGGAAAAGTTTCTAAAAAACTTCCACTAAAAAATTAACATTTGGTTGAGACTAGATCCATAAAGTATTAGAGCAATGACATATATACACATGAAAAGCTTATTAAAATGATGCTTTAGTGGAGAAAATGCCATTTTTTTAACAATGTTTTTAATGTTAAAGATAGTATGCAAAAATGATTTACTAGGGAGAAATCTGAAAGTGCCTTGATTACAAGTAAAGTATCATACCTGAGTAATAATTTGGACTATAAGCTGTACTTCTTGCAGAACATGTAAAAGATCGATCCAAATTTCCTGGTCTGGAAGGTAAAATCTAAACAAAGGAGAACATTTTTCTTAAATCATATTTTTGACAATAAAAAGGAATAAAAATTTATTAAGAAAAACATTATTAAACAAACTATGGTATATTTTGCAATTCAATACAATTATAGTATACTTAAATATATATTATACATAAACTACATACTCATAGGGAAAATACACTTGATGAAATATTTCAGGTTCCAGGGGGAAAATGGGTAAAATTCTGCTATATAATTTTATTCAGAGGTTCTTCATCAGAAGGTTAATATTCATTAGTATACCCTGTCTGAAAGCCAGTTATAACATGAACTATGGAGAGACTGAGAAAACCAACTTGGTTTTGATTCTTTGAAAACTTTAGATAGTTCTTACACAGGGGTGGTGTTGCACTCCTAGTACAAATCTAAACTATTTAAACACATATTCATCATTTAAATAATTACAGGAGGGTGGATGCTACAGGTATTCAGAGTCTGTCCTACTATGCTTAGGACACATTCACACAGTAAAGAACTATCTCATCTACATACTAATGGCTTCCTATTAAGAAATACTGCTTTAATAGTGCATCTCACATTTTAACTCTGAACTTCCTCACACAGGCACATCTTAAAACGGCCATGTATTTACACTCACCCAAATTAGTGCTCAGTAATTTTAAGACACTAGTTTAAAAGAACACTGACCCATATATTGACAGCTGTAATACTCTGATGAACAATGAGTTTTATAAAAGGCGCTATTCTGAAATAACAGTTTATTTTGTGTTAACATTTTTGCCTTAACTTTAATACATCAAGCAGGAATTCTAAACACTAAAATTACTGACTCTAAAAAAAATTCACATATATGCTTGTATTTTTGAGTGTAAACATTTAAATCACATCAGATGAAAAACTACAGTGAGCAAATTAATTACTTAAAGGAAAAAAATGATTTTTAACCTGCTGGTCAGGAAGTGAAAGCTGGTCCTCTGGAAACCCTGACTGTGGCAGGAGGTGGGTTTTGAAGATGGAGTTGTGGTTCACTAAAGTTACTTCTCCAGCGTCCATCCTCACCCTATCAGCAATATCATCTGGGACAAAGAGTTTAGATTAGTTCAAGTCATTAAATTCTTAACTCCTTTCCTATGAACCAGTCTTTTCACCTAATAAAAATGGTTCCCAAATAACAATTCTATTTAAAGCCTTTCCTTCACAGCTAACCACTGGCAAGAAGAGTCACTGTCAAAAGGGGCCCCCACACAGAAATTGGCTCACTTGAAAGTGAGATCACCTATCAAATAGTTCAAAATTTATACAGGAATAAAAATTGGGCAACATAGCAAAACTCTGTCTTAAAAAAAAGAAAAAAACTAACACTGGGGTGGAGGTGGTTTCATCATTCAGAAACAAATATGGTTTACGCTGGTTTATTTCTTGCTTTGATTTAAAAGAAGGTAATTTGAAACAATTCATTTGAAATTTTTATGTGAAAAGTATAATTTATTCGTATGGTTCTTCACAGATATCAGTGCTATACAATACTGTGGCAGAATCTTACTTTAGAAGATTCTTTCTAGCTCTTTCTGAGACCTTTGTTATTATAAAAGAGCTAAAATAAGAATAAATGAGAAAGGATCTAAAAAACTGACCCTGATTATTGGCAAGGAAAGAAAATGGAAACAAATGATGAGGGGAAGGAGAAGATAGACTAAGCAAAGGGAAAACACAGAAAGTTGATGGGAATTATGAGTATGTGGAGTGCTGTAAGATCTTACTGCATAGATTTTTCAATTTATGGCTAAATTAGCTTCTACCCCTGATCTTATATTGATCCCTTTAACAAAGTAGCATGAATAAAACAGTGGAAAATGTTCCCCATCACAATGAATTCTCAGTATTAGTAGATAAATGAAACATAAGATTTACTTTATTCAAATTACTACACAGAAGGCAGTGTAACACTAGTAAAGATAGGAACTCTGGAACCAGAGTGATTTAAATCCAGGCTCTGCTAGGTATAGTACATGTAACCAAAGGGTTTTTTTCTTTCTTTTTGTTGAGACAGAGGTTCACTATGTAGCTCCAGCCTCCCAAGTGCCGGATTATAGAGCGACAGGAGTTCAGATGTGTGCCACCACGCCTAGCTCCAAAGCAGGTTTCTTCTGTGTCTCACTTTCCTTGTTGTTATAACAGGGACAATGACAGTACTCACTCTGTAGCTTCTATTAGGCATCCTTGTAAGGTGACCAAAAGAATTAAATGGATTAATATATTTTAAGTACTTAAGACAGGCAAACAGTAAGCATAGTAAATGTACATTTGGTTTTTTCATTATAATGAATGAGAAAATGTGTCTTAACATTTTTGCCTTAACTTTAATACACCAAGCAGAAGTGTACATTTGCTAGTGTACATTTGGCTTTTTCAATATAATGAATGAGAAAATGCTCCTAAATGACTCTGCTAACAATGTCCTACTTAACCAAAAGAAAATTATGTTTGGTATATAAGATTAAGATTGGCCAGGAATGGTGGTGGCACACCTGTAATCCCAGCACTTGGCAGGCTGAGGCAGGAGGACTGACATGAACTCGAGGCCAGACTGGACTACATAGTGAATTCAAGATGAGTCTGAATTACATTGCAAGATCCCTATCTCGAAAAACAGAAAAAGATTAAGATTGTTCTTAAAATTATTATGCACTAAGATAAAAATACTGAAAATGTCAGGGAAACTTGTTTTCACTAATCTGAGTTACCAAAAGGATTCAATGACCACCTTATATTAGTCTTACCCATGTCAGGTCTTTTCACATCACTGACTTTAGCAAAGACACAAAGTCCTATAAAAGAAGACACAAAACAGAAACATTAAATAATGAAATATCTGTCACATATTATAGAACAGAAGTCACTCAGAAGTAACATTTGTGTTCTTACAGGAGAAAAAATTTAAATTGGTAAAAGAATTGACTTGATGGGAAATAAGTGGAAAATAAAATTGGCCTGAGGCGCTTCCAAACATCTCTGCAAACTGTGCAACACTGAACAGCAATTATAAACTCAAAGAAAGAAGCAAGTTGGGACAGCGAACTCACAAGAGATTACATCGCATAAAGTTAGTAACTTTTCTATTACTTCATGCTGAACCATTTTATAAACAAGTCATAGACCTTGTGATGACTGAGACTTCTCTTCCATGTACTATCTCACTCAGTGGCCAGATATAAAGCTACTGATTTGTTGAGGACAATCAAGGAATACAGTCTAGTTGTACAAACTACTCTTTCTTCCTCACATCATCCAAAGTTGTTAAAAACCAAAGTTGAGAATTTAACACTGTAGTGTTAAATAGTAGTGGCACAGTACTTGTTTAACTTGTGCAAAACCCTAGGTTTCATCTACAGCACCACAAAACAACAAAAATAAAATACCACTAACCACTAGAATATCTTAATCTATACAATAGTCTTATCTGTGGAGGACATGTTCCAAGTTTCCCACTGGACGCCTGAAATTGCAAATAGCAATGAACCCTGTATAGACTGTTTTTTTATATACATAAATATCTAAGATAAAAGTTTAATTTATAAATTAGACATAAGAGATTAACAATAAAACAGGACAATTACAATAAAAGCTATAAGGATGTAATCTCTCTGTATTTCTCTCTCAAAACAGGAAATTTCCATTAATTATTTTGAAACCACAGCTGACTGTTAAGTAGTAATTCAAACTGCAGAAAGCAAAAAATCACAGATAAGAGACTTTCCTTACTTTCTTCTTAAAAGCCTAACTGTTTGAACTAGATTAATAAACATATACTTGGCACATAGTAATGCTTTTTGGCAGACTTCCAGGAGGAGACTAGGGGTGGTAATAATCACATTTACATTTCTTCGGAATTTGAGCATTTTTTTTGATTGAGCACTTTGTTGAATGCATAACAATACTAGAGTTTCTATATATTCAAGAGACTGCATGATAATAAGCATTTTTTTGTGGCCATAATAACAAAAGTACATACACAAAGAAAAGCTGCTTGAGCTTTCATAAGCTTAGTTATAGACTCAGCAGAGGCGATCATCGATTTACCTACGCTTTCCCAGGAGGCTCCTCAAAGAGTGCAGGCCTCAGATTGCGTTTTCAACTATATTTCTAAGTGTTCGACTTAACACAAGGCTCCTGCTTGGAAATTCTCTTGGTTATTCTTACTCATCTCCTTTAACAGAGCAAAATTACATGGATTCCAGATTATGGGGGGAAAATTGACAAATAATTTAGCAGTGCTTTTTCATATTTCACTCTTTTGGGTCACTTTCTCTCACTATCATAACTAGCTTTTATTTTTTTTTTTATTAAGAAGATGCCAATTTAAAAGTCTGATGCCAGTCATGTGAGATGACATAAACCCATAGTCCCTGCTACTTAGGAGGCTGAAACAGGAAGATCGTAAATACAAGATGCCTAGTCAATTTTATGAGAACTTGTCTCAAAAAAACAAATGGGTGAAATGCTGCCTCTTAGCAAAGCGCTTGCCTAGCATGCAAATAGTTCTGGGTTTAATCCCCAGTAGAAAAAGAGAGAGAGAGACAGAGACAGAGACAGGAAAGAAGGAAGGAAGAAAAGAAAGAAAAGAGAAGAGAAGAGAAGAGAAGAGAAGAGAAGAGAAGAGAAGAGAAGAGTAGAGCGGGGCCCAGTGGCACACGCCTGTAATCCCAGCACCTGGGAGGCTGAGGCAGGAGGATTGTTGCGAGTTCGAGACCAGCCTGGGCTACAAAGTGAGCTCAAGGCCAGCCCAAATGGCATAGTGAGACCCTGTCTCAAAAAGACAAGGGCCAGGAATTTAGCTCAGTGGCCTAAGCACCTGCCTGGCAAGCATGAGGTCTTGAGTTCGACCCCTGGTGCCACAAAAAAAAAAAAAAAAAGAGAAAAGCCAGTAGTCTGCTGACCCAAAGGATAATCCCATGTAAATTTTCTTTGTGTTTTCTTGGGATAGAGGTAAAGAGGGAAAAAAAGCTAAAAACTCAAAAGAATTTTAGAGATTATATCCAGAGAGGTTAAATCTGAAATCAAAGGGAAGACAATTGGGGTATCCTGAAGCCCCAGCAAATGTACATTTCTAACACAACACAAGTGCATATTAATTAAGATACTCTCAAAGATTTATACAGCAATTAAAAAATAATCTCTACTTCTGGGGAACACATACTGATTTATAATTTTAAATGATTAAAGCACCACATTTACATTTTAATACAAATGCCATCTCAGTTCTCTCCAGTGCTTACAGTATTTTCTTTTAGTCACTTTGCGGTCACATTGGAAGAAGATTTCACCCAAAGATTCTGCTTGAAATGCTACATCAGAAACCTTATTTACTGCCACCAAATTTTCGCAAAGATAACAATTTTTTCTTTTAAGAAAGTCATTCTAATAATTAATTCCTAGTATATATTGATGAATTTATTAAAAGAACACAAGCAGTTGCGATTATTCAGGTGAATCAAGTTAGTAGTGGGACACAGGCAACAAGAAATTTGAAGGAAAAAAGGACAACAAAGTCCCGAATGTAGTAAAACAAATGTAGTAAAAATACTTCTAAGCTCATGTATTAGAAACAAAGTGATTATAAAAGAGAATGTCTGGGGCCATACACATACACGTCTATTGAGAGACACTGGGCAATGAGTTGTATCCAGAAGCGAGATGTGGTTAGAACAGTTTAAGATATGAGAAGGCTGTGGCAGGGATCCTGTGAATCATCTTACTGAATTCTGGGAAAAAAAATTACATAGATGATAAAGTTGGTACTGTATCATGTACTTGTGTTTTTCCCTTCTTGGCATTTCTACATGTAATCTGTCCCAGTTAGATTCTAATACTTCAAGCATCTTAATAGTCTAAGCTTTAAAAAGTAAGTATATTTAACTTCTTTCATATACACATATTCAATAAGCATAGATACAAGGATCTAAGAACTGGTCCTTGCCTCTGAGAAGCTGTCTAATAGGGGAAGCCGGATCCATAAACAGATACAGTAAAATTGTAAAGCTAGTACAACTGGTAGGAGATGCGGAAGTCTGAGAAAAGAAAGGACTTCCAAAACTGTAATTAAGAGTTACATCACCTTAGCCAGAAGCAGCAGAACCTGTTTTTGTATCCATGCACTCCCTCCAGACTTAACTCATCAGATGTGCAATACGAAAACCATATTTACAGGTGAGATAATTAACCGCAGTCAGGTAAAAATGAATGAAGCTTCCTAAAAGGTACGAGAGACTGGGGGCGTGGGGAGAGGATACCCAAACTGGAAGGTTAAGGGATCCTGCTTAAAAAAATGCTTAAGGCTCTGCTGCAACTGTAATTCCAAAGTCAGTGTGATCTACAGTTCCACACAAGTCCTTAACACAAATCCTCTTCATGACGAATAAAGACTTCGGAGATGATGTGATCGACTCCATCCTGAATATCCAATTGCAACAAGGACCCCAAGGCAAAATATAAAAGGCTCTATGTAAATTTCACAAGAATCACCACCACTCCAAATACAGTAAATGCAACAAACGTGAACTGAAATAACTTTAACAAGTCTGACTTTAAAGTGATAAAGGAGTAAGTTATAGACAGCAAGATAGTGGAAATACTGCAGAGGCACTGATAAACAGAAATCACCAAGCTCAAGACAAGAGAAACTGGGCACACATCCACAGAGATCGCGTTAGGGTACACCGAGAACGAGGCGGCCCGAGGAATTACCAAGAGGCGATGAGCCGGGTAAGCACACTGTGGCAGGTAAGGGGGCTCTCATAACCTGGGCGGGAGGGGCCGGTCGTTTTTTTTCTGGTCGTGGCACTAGCGATACCACCCCTCAGGGAGATATCAGAGTTAAGAGTTGGAAAACTCTACGTGAGACGCAGAAATAGCCGAGAAATACCATTCAGGTCTGCGCGCGAGGTGAAGCAGGTGTGAGTGAGAGCCGGGCTTCTGGCGAAAACAGCTCTCCCTCGAGAGAAGACCCTGCTCTGGCGGGAAAGTCCCGAAATCCCAGTCGGCCTCGTCCCGTCCAGTGCAGCTGGCCGGTGCTGGGATGCGGCCTGCGCAGACCGCAGAGACACGGCCTCTCCGGGGCTCCCGA
>RJWT010031209.1:0-14442 GCA_004365215.1 Cuniculus paca | reverse complement strand
TTATAGGAGATTTGAGAACCAAGTCAAGAAATGAGCGTCTCTTTCAGTTGTGCCTTCCCCTGCCCCCCTGTGAAGGTTACTGTACTCTGTAACCCAGATGTGCCTGTTCTGCTATTTGTTTAACAACCACATTTTGTTTTGTTGTTTTAGCCATGAGTCAAGTAACACTAAAACAAATTACTCCATTGAGAGGGCAGCTGGGGATGGAAAAGAAGGTGAAATGGCAAGGAATCCCATTTTTCATGCCTGAAATACAATTCGCAAGCAGAAAGAGACTTAATAAGCCCATGGGGAGGAGAAAAGTCTGTACAGTACACAGTGACCAGCACTGCATGCCTTCCTATATGAACAGTAGGAGCAGAACAACATGTCACACTGAATCAGAAAGAATGTGGGATGAGGACTTCTCTCGGAGTTTGGCTTCGGGCTCTGCCATCTGTACGGTTTTGAGTACGTTGCTGAACCTCTGAGCCTTCGTTGCCTCAGCATAGTGAGATGGTGCAATCCAGAGCCTGCACTAGGATTCAGTCACGTCTGTGGAGCTGGTAGGGGAACTCTTTGGGCCCCAGGGAACCTCCTTCTTTTGAGGAGCTGCAAGGAGCCAGGCACGGTGGGCTCACTAAGTGGCAAAGCATGTGTGTTGGAGGAAAGACAGTTTCGAGAACGCTATGGGAACAGTGGAACCCATATCTGCTTTCTGGCCAGAGCTGTCACTAAAAGCTGAGAGGACTGTATGCTAGCACTCTGTAAGACACTGAGCTACAGGGTCGTTGGGATGTGGCCCCCAAGACAAGTGGGACAGGAGAGAACTTCATTCCACACAGAAGCTTTGCCCCAGAGATGGCAAAGCCGAGAAAGGGACAGTGCTTGGCACCTGAACATAAATGTGCTGCGATGCTGTATCCCTGGGACGCCCCACAGTACAGGGCAGAAGGTGCTTTGCTAGGAGCTGGATTCTACGTGTGAAATGATGGTCACGAACCACGATGCTGATTATCAGCCTTGATGCTGCTTCATCGACTTCACATCTGGTATATAATCGGGGTACTCCAAAGAAACAGAACAAATAGGCGCTATCTGGACACATCAGAGGAGAGTTAGGACGGGAATTGGCTGACAGGACTGTGGAGGGAGAGAAGTCCCCTTGGTATGCCATCTGCAGGGTGGAGAGCCAGGGAAGCCAAGGGTGTAATTTAGTCTGTGTCCGAAGGCTGAAGACCAGAGGACCAGGAACTGCTGTGATGCCCAAGGGCAGGAGAAGATGGAGGTCTCAGCTCAGGAGGAGAGAATTCACCCTACTTCTGCAACTGTGTTCTATCTGGGTGGGCCCTCAGCAAATGGGACTGTGTGCGCCCACACTGAATGAGAGTGTGGTCTGCGATTCAAATGCTAATCTCCTCCAGAAATACCCTCACAGAGGCACCCAGAAATAATATTCCACCAGCTATCTGGGTGTCTCTTAACCCTGTCAAATTGATTCATAAAATTAACCATTCCACTTCATCAGGGAGATGTGGTTAATACCCACTGCATGGGATCCAGTGAGATGCTTCTAGGTGTGAACCTGGGCTTGACAAATGCACGGTAAATGTCAGATTCCCTCAGAAACCGCTCCGGGAGCCCACAGGACCCTTTGAAGTATGTTCAAGACGGCCGGTGGTGTTTTGAGGGCATTCATCAGCATTTCCATGGCAAACATCTTCAGTTAAACAGTACCATACCTTTGAGCACTTACTACTGGCCAGTAAGATAAACATGCTAAGAAGGAATTGGAATTATCTTGTTCTTCCTCAGCACTTCACAGTTTACAAAATACTTTGATGTGAATTTTACTCACATTAGCCCTCCCAACAGCTACGATGCAGGAATCCCATACACAGATAAGAAGATTGCATTTCAGAGAGATGAAGTAGTTTTCCACAATAACCCAAGAAATGTGAAGCGGGTTCAGACTCAAGCCCAGTCTCTTCCCAGTAAAGTGGCCAGAAACTAAGACCAAAACAGATGGGAATGATGAGAAGTGAAAAATAGCAAACATGAAAACCTCTGACTCTGACTCAAAGTTTTGGACAGAAAGACAGATCTTTCTGTGTCTGGGCCCTGGAAGCACTCAGCAAATCTTGAGAATGACCTAACAGGTCAGGACCTATTGAGAGAAGGACGCTTACAAGACGGCAGCAGGTGGGGTGAGCAGGTAGGGGAGGTCTCACTGGGTGCTCTGGAGCGAGCACCCAGCTTTGCACATCACTGAGAACTTCTGTGCACTGTCCAAAAGGGGACTGCAGCCCGCTGCCCACAGGTCTCTGTAAGTCACAGGCTGTGCTCCTGCAACACTGTATTGCATCCCGAAACACTGAATGTCCCCTAACATCCCCCTCACCTCTCATGACTTTGACCACTGCTGGTCTCAGCATCTTCATCCTAGATCATTTCTGCTTCTTCCTGGAGAATTATTTATAATGTTCTAAATTATGTAAAGCTATGTACTAGAATACTGGTTGGCCAGAAGTTATGCTTATTTCACATTATGGAGGTAGCGGGGGGAATGACCTATCAGTCGCACTCATCATCTTGTATTTTATCCCTGTAATTTGGAATATGACATCATTCATACTTGGACAATTAAGGAAACGGACACTGAGAGAGGCAGCAAAATAACTTGGTTCAGGTCATACAGCTAGTAAGCAGCAAACCTAGTATTTAAATCTCTGTCTGATTTTAGGATATTTTCTAGTATACCACGATTTATGGCCTGCAGAATTTAAGTGAAAGAGAGGGCCAATAAATGCAGTTTAACTGAGAGTAAAATTCCTGACCCTACTTTTTTATTAATTGGAGTTTACAAACAGTGTGATCTCCAAATTACCAGCCTCAGAAGAGTTCTTAAAGTACTCAGGATTTATGGAGTCCCAACGATCAGAAGCTGACTCGAAGGGAGATGGTTCCCGAGGACAAACGTGGCACCAAGTGACTCTACAAGTTGACTTCCATGATTCAGTCAAAACTGTGGCCTAATTGACACTGGACTGAGGGCAAGGAGGAGAGTTGCAGTCAAACCTGCCTGCTTCCTCCAGCTCTGTTTAATACAAATGCCACAGTTTGACACATCCCAACCTCGCTTCTTTCTTTGGCAACTCTGCCTTTGACAAGAGAGCAAGACCGTCTCCCTTTTGACAGGAACAACGTGTGAAAGGAAAGACTTCAGGTGCTGCACCGGCTCCTGACAGCTCAGCAGAAAGCAGCTCCGCCCGGCTCCGTGCTCTGCCCATGCAGGTGAGTCACCTCATTGCCAGCCAGGCAAGTATTTTAAGAAATGAGAAGTTGAGGCCAGAACCAGTAGAGAAAGACGAGGGATGGAGTATTGCCACTAGCTTCCAGGGAGTCTTGTTGTCATGGTGCTAGCAAAATCACTTCCATTTGAGTCCCACTCACCAGCTGTTTTGCTGGAACTCTTGCATGAGAGGCCGAGGACCACCCTAACACAGGTGTAGGACATCGTGTACAGACGCATAGACCTGCAGCTGGACCCACTCCGCGGGGTTCACACTGGTTGCCTGATGTGGTTGAAACATGGTGCTCATGTGGATGACAGCTCTGTTCCCTCAGATCAGCTTGCCGACAGCCTGAATGACCCTGCTGGTCACCCATATTGTGTGACATCACCAGAAACTTTGGAGCAGAGCCAGAATTGCATGAACCCACCTCAGCTTCTGCTCGCTGGTCCAGCACGTGGCTCTGGAAAATGCCCCTGTTGCCTGTTTCTTAAACATTAGTAGAAGGGTCAGGTCTTACGCCATTCTGAGAGGCAGGGTCAGCCAGGCCCTGGGGTGTGCGGTGTTGCAATAGAGAAATGACTGGAGCTCACCTATCACCTCCATGCCACGGCAGGTGCATTCCACAGCCTG
The DNA here is from genome assembly GCA_004365215.1 of Cuniculus paca. Taxonomy (NCBI): domain Eukaryota; kingdom Metazoa; phylum Chordata; class Mammalia; order Rodentia; family Cuniculidae; genus Cuniculus; species Cuniculus paca. The sequence continues at coordinate 10,537 of RJWT010031209.1, read as the reverse complement.
ATGTGCTGGGAATATGCCCCCCCCACCACCACCACCCAGGCTTTCCTGACATTAACATTGCGAAGTTCTTTGTATCTGCACTGGAGGGGTAGGGACAGGCATTCGAGGAGCGAGGAGTGGGAAGGTAGTTCTGAACGTGAAAATTGTTGGGTGATGGTGCTGGAGACCCCTGAGGGTGACCTCACACACAGGGCTAGCTTCCTGGCTCTTGTTCTTCCCTTAGCTGGCCTGACCTGGGGACTACAGTGATGGTGGTAGGGATGGGGCTGTCTTACTTCCTGGCTTTTCCTGAATCCCCTTAGTTAAACAGAACTTGCATATAAACCTTAAAAGCGAGCAAGGTCCGTACCAGGACCTCATGTTCCCTCCCCCAGATTCTGGCTTAGGTTTGCAGCAGGCTTCTGTTTATTAAGGGCCCAAGTGATTTGATGGCAGGTGGTCCTGGACCACAGTTTGAAAAACTTTGGTGCAGAGACAAGTCAGCAGGCATATGGGATATATCTGATAGGAGTGGTAATTAACCCAGTTTCTAAAAATACTGTTACAAGTTAAATTGTGCACCCTACCTAATGCACATATTGAAGCCCTAACTTCCAGTTCCTATGTGTGTGACTGTATTTGAAGACAGAGGCTTAAAGGTGTAATTAGACTAAAGTGAGATCTTTATGGTAGGCCCCAATCCAATATCACTGGTGTCATTAAAAGAAGAGTTAAAGCCAGGTATAGTGGCGTATGCCTGAAATCCCAGCACTTGGGAGGCTGAAACAGGAGGATTGCTGTGAGTTCAAGGCTACAAAGTGAGTTCAAGACCAGCCTGAACTGCATAGTGAGACCCTATCTCAAAAGAAAGAAAGAAAGAAAGAAAGAAAGAAAGAAAGAAAGAAAGAAAGAGAAAGATAGATAGATAGAAAGAAAGTAAGTTGATTACAACACAGACACACACAAAGGGAATGTAACAGGGACCTAGAAGCCAGGCCTGCTGATCCCCAATGGGTAACTAAAAGCAGGATAAAGCTTGGTATTTCTGTCTTCATCTTATGTGTGTTATGTCTCCCCTACTACATTAGAACTTTGGGTCGGATCCCTGGTCAGCTCTGCACATTTACCTGTTAATTGCTTAAAGCCTATCTCATCCCCTTTCATGGTTGAAGATACAAAAATAAAAGTAACCAAAGTGATTTTCAGGAACTACAGGGACATCTAATTCCCAGATAGACTATCCGGTTCCAGATCTACCCTGGGGGGAATGTCTAGAAGTCTTAAATCACTGCCTTAAACATGCAACCACCTTGGAATCCCAGGAGAAACAGAACCCTGCAGACAAGTCCACGATGTTATCACCCCCCAAGAGGGAGCAGTCTCCCCATGACAGGAAGCCATCATCTCCTGATGGAAGCGGAACTGCCCCTTCAGCCATGACGGCTCTCCTAGAACCCTGAAGAACCAGTCCCGAGATACAGACCCACCAGACCGGGGCGTGGCTGGCATTACCTGTGCTATGCAGATCCCCAGCTCTTGCCTTTGTTCTCCTTTTCCGTGGATCCCCAAGTTTCTTTTTTTTAAGTCTATTTTATTCAAGAATAAAAAGAAAGAAAAAAAATACAACAAAATTTCAAAACGCATCAATCAAGGGGTAACAATGGTACATACATAGCACATTGTCACCCCCAAATCATTCACCCAAAGCACAAGACATCTGCATTCAATAGTTCAAACAATACCTGCACAAATCTTTTTCAGTGAACCCAGAGAAATCAGTAGTATAACTATCTTAATTATTTTTAATATACATATACATTCACGTATACATGTTTTTTATCTCAGCTTGTCACACTAATGAAACAATACGATGTTCACATATGTGTGTCTTATTTATTTCACTAATGAATATGTTCTCAAGTTGTATCCATTTACCTATAAAAGTGTTGAGTTTATCCTTTATGGCTGAGTAGTACTCCATTATATAAAAATACCACATCTTTTTTGTCCATCTCTCAGTCGATGGGCATTTAGGTTGTTTCCAAGATCTGGTTATTATAAACTGTGCTACTACAAACATGGGTGCACATATATAGCTGTGGTGTGATGTTTTTAATTCTTTTGTAATCCTCAAATTTCTATCAGCCTCTCGAAGACAGATCTTGAACCTCTCTGTGCTTCTCAGCACGGCCATGCTGATTAAAGCTACTTTTCTGCACTTTACCACTGCTCATCTCCTTGACCAATGTCATAGGAGACAGATGGCAGGTGGGTACAGTCTGTTGGGACTCCTGGAGATGCGCCTGTTGCCCTAAAACTCCAATAGGAAGACTATGTGAAAACAGAGGGAGAAGATGACCACCTGCAAGCCAAGGAGAGGAGGCGTCAAAAGAACTCAATCCTGTTAACACCTTGACCTTAGACTTCGAGCCTCCAGAACTGCAAGAAAATAAATTTCTGCTGTTTAGCCATGCAGTCCGTAATATTTTGTTACGGCAGCCAGAGAAGACTAATACAAATTTAAAACCTGATTTGGCTCAATAATCATCTCAGAAGGTAGAGATTCCTTCAATAGTGCACAGCGAGGCTGGTGAGCCCCTGACCTGGAGTCCCAGAGGTAACAGATCTACACAGAAAGCATCCAATGGCCTCCGAGGTCAGTATTCCTGTGCTCAGAGACAGTCTTCTTCCCTGACTTTAGACAGGAGTTATTACTCTATTTAACGTGGATATAATGCTTATGATGTGCCATGTACTATTCTAGGCACTGTACACATATTAACTCATTTAATCCTCATTACCGCCCTGTAATATATGCGCTGAAAGTTCATTTATAATCCCTTATTCAAACCCTCGGGGCCAGCAATGTTTGGCAGATCAGAATGTCATACAATGGGTGCTGTGGCATCTGCAGCAGTATCCGTAATCAAACATGCTACTATGTCTATAAGTGCATATGGACTGTAGGTGGCCTTGTGTTAATTTAAGAATTTTGCCAAGCATGGTGCTACATAACTGTAATTCGTTACTTGGGAGGGTAAGTCAGGAGGCTCAAAAGTTCAAGGCCAACCTGGGCAATTTAATAAGACTCTATCTCAAAATAAAAAGCAAAAAGGGCTGGGGTTGCAGCAGCTCCCTGGAAGAGTGTTTGCTGAGCATGCGAAAGCCCCTTTGTTTGATCCCCAGGGTTAGAGAGAGAGAGCGGGGAATGGCGGGGGGGTGTCAAAAGGCAGGATTGTGTGTCAATTGTGCTTATTCTTATTTCATGCCAAGTTTTGCTGTTGGGAGAGCTACAAATTCAATTTTTGGTATTCAGAGCTTTTAAGATTTTGAAATTGTGGACCTCACATTATCTCCATCTTAGAGATGAAGAAACTGGGGCCCGGAGAGTGCAAACGAATCACTGCATTTGTGTCCCCAGAGATGGGGCTGGGCTCCCTACCCAGGCCATGTGGCCCTGGAGTTCATGTTGCTCATGCCCATCCAGCTGGGCGCCTCTGGTCTGCCTGCCTTGCTGAGCCTGACCTGTCAGTAGAATGCAGGTCATGCCCTGCTGTGAGGATCAGACAGTTGTAGGTTGACTTCTGTTGTTGGTGGAATGGTGTCCTCCAAAATTCATATGTTGAAACTCCTAACCTCAGCATTTCAGAATAAAAACCTTATCCTGAAATAACACCACTGAAGATATAAATAGTGAAGATGAAGTCATTAGAGTTGACCCTGATCCAGTACAGCTGGAGGCCTTATAACAGGGAGAAATTCAGACACAGCCATGCACACAGGGAGAAGGCAGAGATTGATGCTTCTACAACTAAGGAAAGACAAGCATTACTAGCCAACCCTAGAAACTAGGAGAGAGGGGCATGGAACAGACCTTTCCTTCAAAGTCTTCAAAAGGAGGTGACCCTACCAATCCAGTGGTCATGGCCTTCCAGCCTCGGAGACTGTGGGACAATACAATTCTGATACCCAAGCCACGTGGTGTGTGGGACTTTGTTATGACAGCCCTCCAAACTAATTCAAGATCCTTACCCAGCACTGGATTCTCAGTGCAAGATCGATAAATGGTAGCTAATCATACTTATTATAACTGAGGCCTTAGTTTTAAATTTTTATTTATTTTGCGATGCTGAGGATCAAGCCCAGGGTCTTGTGCATGCTAGGCAAGTGCTCTACCTCTGAGTTGCATCCCCAGCCCCTCGAACTCCTCATTGAAGAATAAAGTCAGTGAATCAGATTATTGCTAATCCTCTTCCAAATTGGAGGTGTCATTTTCTACATTTTTAACATGAGGATAATTCGACTCCACCTGTACCAGGGGTCTGGCTATTATAGCATTCTTTGCTGCTGCTTTATGGATGGGCTAAGGTAAAGGTAATATTAAAAAGCAAAACAACTTCTTTCCCTGTTCTGGGGTTTACAGCCTTCCACCAGTCTTAACTGGCCATGAAATGCCCTTGCTTGTACTGTGAATTCACCAGGACCGGGCCTTTCTGAACCTCTGCTGCTTGTGTTTACAAGATGGTGGCGTTAAGCCCAAAGCGTAAACTTGGGCTACAAATACTGCAGAACCTAAGATGGGGTGGTTTTCCGTGAGTTGACAGTGTGCCACTGCGGCCTGGGAAGTTTAGGTTGCTCTTGTGGAAATCTGACCTCTCTCTGAATGATAAAAGTTGCTTTAAGAAAGTCCAAAAGGCCTTAGAATATTTTTCTGTCCAAAGAACCAGGCAGGATTAGGCTCTGTCTAGGAAAGAGGTCAAATGTAAAACGTTTTTCTCAGGCTGTAGTGACAGGAATCCCTCTTGTCAAGCTGGTTTGGAGCTGTAAGCCTCTTCTTCCCTTAAAAGGAGACCGTATCAGTTCAGAAAAATAACTCTCGGGGCACAGGGGGACAGCCGCAAACTCCCTAGCTGTGGAGCCAGGGCTTGAGCGTCTGTGTGTGTTCAAAAGGCGGCCCTGGGGCTTCCTTCCAGCCTTGGCCTGGGCCTGGCCACACAGTGTGCTCTCAAGCTGCCTCCCCAGCTCCCTGACCCCCTTCCAGCCTTTCTCCACCATTCTCAGCACCTTTTCTGGAAGCATTTCCACACCACACCATAGGGCTTTTTGCGTCTCCCCACAGCCCAGGCCCATCTCACAGCACTCACTTAAAGCTTTTTCATCTCCTCCCTCTTTCTGGTTATCCTGCCCCAGTGGCAGAAGTGTGTCTTCTCCTATGTTGCCCATGGAATTCTGTTGGGATATGAAAATGGTTGAAGTGTGGAGGGTATGACTTTTGAATTTCATGTTGATGATTCCATTCCTTGCTAACATGGGAGATTTAATTAAATTAGAGAAAATGTCTAATAGATCGAGCTGCTAGGAAGCAGAGACAATATCTTGCTTCTTTTTGAGTTCTCTGTGCTTAGCTCCAAACTTGGCAAAGAATAGGTGCTCAATAAAATTACTTCTTGAATAAATGAACCTTACTTTTCTTTTTCTTTAAAGAAGTGCTCTGATAAATATTAAGTCCAAGCATCAGGACCACAGACGAGGTTGGAAGACGGTTCTGCTTCCTTACAGCTCTCATGAGTCATGTCCAACAAAAATATCCTGGCATCGGGAGCAAAAGATACAAAGCTCAGGGCTCGCTTGACCATTACCCAAAAGCCTTGAGTCTTTAGCCTCTCCATGGCTCTGTGTCCTCCACTGCAATGTGGAAGCGGCAGCGTACGCTCTGCCCTACCGTCCTGGATGGTTCTGAGAGCATGACTAGAGAACAGCTGGGGAGTTGCTCAGTGGGAGAACACTGCCCTAGCTATACAAGAGGCCTTGAGTTCAATCCCCAGTACTGCAAAATATTTAAAAATGACAAAAGAACAAATATGAAAGTTCCCTAAAAGTTTCAAAGGCCACACTGAAGGTATTACTTTTATTATTCTTATTAATATTGCAGATGATTGTAGAGTTGAGCTGCTCGTAATTATTTTTTACTACCTTAATGTCTTTTCTTCAAGGACCAAAGCCAAGTTTACCTCCTACCCCTACTGCAGAAATATCCATCCTGGAGAGACCAGGCATGCCAAGTACTTGTCTCTTTGGACCTTAATCATCTGCTTGGTCAGCAAATATATTCTACATCACATGTGGCAAGTAAAAAGTCATAGACGATTAGCTGCTTCCTCGTGGAGTTTCTGTGCCATGATCATCCAGAGTAGAGACAGGACTGCATTCTGCAGCATTCTGAGCTAGCTACAGAGTCTCAGTCCCAGAACAGGTGCAGAGGGCGAGGTGACTTGTTGGGGGCGGCAGCCAGTGGTTAGCAGAGTGTAAGCAGTAACCCAGTCTCCTAATTCCAGGCCAGTTTTTCCTCCAGGCTTGTCACCTCTCCCTGGAGGCAATGGTAGGGGGTCCTTTGCTTCCTTTTGGATCCTTGTGCAGATGCTGTTGCTAAGGTAACCAGTGTTGAGAAAACAAAAGCAGCCCATGGGGTCTGCTGCTTCACCTGTGTGTCCACACAGTTTCCCATCTCATGCAGAGAGATGCAGTCGAGTTTATTGATCTGGGATGAGCATGTGTGCTGGGGCCTGAGGAGAAATGCCTGACCTGTACAGCAGCCCATCTTCCCCAAGCACTTTCCCTGGGTGTGTTTCTGGATAAGAAGTTGAAACTGGAGGCAGATGCTGAGGGCTCAAAATTACTACTCAGTGTCAGTTGTCAGGATGTAGCACGGCTGAATTTATCCAAGGCCCAGATTCTAGCTGTATGTCCTTGGTTTATTTGGAGCATCCATAAAACAAGAGGGTTGGAGTCCCTGAGTTCTGCATCTCTGGCTTCACTACTTTCTCCTGATATAGTCCCACCCCACCTCCAAAGCTTTCAGAAAAGGACCTTTTTCAAGGCACTATTTGATTCCGTGTGGTGGATTTTCTCTTGCTCCTGGGGTGATGTGCTCCTTAGCCAGCATATCCCAGGAGCAAGAGAAAATCAACCACATGGAACCAAACAGCTCCTTGAAGCTGTGGTATAAAGACCTCCTTGCTCTCTTTCTCTTTTGGCAGGAACTCAGTGAGCCAGAGGCAGGATTCAGACTTTGAGGTCTAGGTCTTGATCTCCCTTCAGTAGCTCAGGCTTCTCCCAGACCCTGCGAGGCCAAAGCTCTCTGACCAGCTCCCAGAACTGGCCTACTTCCTGCAACCCACACTCCAAAGAAAGTAAGATCCAAAACCAAAGAGCCCCTAAATGCACTGTCTTCTCTCTCCTTTGGGATTAACTCTAGTGGATCTGCTAAGGGAGGTTAAGAACAAGAGAGTGCATTTAGTGAACCAGTTTGGGTACCCTGACAACTCAGAGGAGGATGAAATCATGGAGAAGGGCTGAAATCTAGTGTAAGCTGCAAAAAGGAGGGAAATGGGTAAAAGACCTGTACTCCTGACCTCCAGCAGCCCCTGGAAGAGAGCACATCCATATCTAAGGCTGAATTTCACTTAGGGGTTCCTTGATTTTGGATCTTACATTTTTATTTTATTTTATTTTATTTTATTTTATTTTTTTGTGGCACTAGGGATCAAACTCATGACCTCACGCTTGCCAGGCAGGCATTTACACCACTGAGCTAAATCTCCAGCCCTTGTCTTTTTGAGGCAGGGTCTCACTATGCCATTCAGGCTGGCCTTGAGCCCATTTTGTAGCCCAGGCTGGTCTCAAACTCACAACAATCCTCTTGTCTCAGCCTCCCAAGTACTGGGATTACAGGTGTGCATCACCACGTCCGGCATAGATCTTGCCTGAGCTACTGAAGGGAGATCAAGACCTAGACCTCAAAGTCCGAATCCTGCCTCTGGATCACTGAGTGCCTTCCAAAAGAGAAATAGAATAAGGAGGTCTTTGTACCATGGCTTTACAAAGCAGACTGACTGCAAATCGACCCATAAAAAGCACTCAGGAAACAGCTGGCTACAAAAGGCATTCACAAGGGTGCAATCTCTACTAGAGGGGAGGAGAAGCCTCATCACTGGAGGCCTGGTATTGTGGCACTCATGAAATTAGACCTTATTGAAAATCCACTGATTTCCTGGGTGCCAAACACCCTTTTTGGTGTGTAGTGTGTGAAATTGCTCAAAACTTCAAACAGATTTGTGCTTCCAGACTGCAGCCACTGGTGCTTTGTGAGTAGCAAGTGAGGCCTATTTGGTTGGTCATTTTGAAGATACCACCTGTGTGCTATCCATGCCAAACATGTAACAATTATGCCAAAAAGGTATTCAACTAGCATGCCATACACATGGAGAACATGCTTAAAAATTCATTATTAGAGAGCTAACCCTTTTCTGTGAGCCAGTGGCAGCCATGGGCTGGGCCAACCCATTCCTGTGAGCCAGTAGCAGCCATGAGGCTGGGGAAGAGAACCAAGAAGAAGCTAACTCTTTCATGTGAGCCAGCCAGCATGTGAGCTGGCAGACAAGAAGTGCTGAGCTGTGCCCCCCACCCCACCCCAGCCCCTGCTCCACCCCTGTAAGCAGCTGGTTGATTCAGAGAAACACAGGCTGAGATGATAGCTACTGAAGTAAAAAAACAACTTAATGCCTGTATTGTCTGATTGACTTTGCAGTCCTAAAACCAGTAGTCTGAGCATCTATTTAGAAGATAACAATATGCAATATAGCAACTATGGGGGGTTTCCTTCTGAAGGTGGTAGCCATTGTTAATTCCCTATTATCTTATTTAAAGGTTGTGTTTCATTTTCATTGATTTGTTTTGTTTGGTTTTATTCTGTTTTGTTTTGTTTCATTTTATTATATCTGATGGCATGGCTGGGAATATAGCTCAATGGCATAAATGCTTGCCTGGCAAGTACAAGGTCCTGAGTTCAATCCCTGGTACAAAAAAAAAAAAAGGTGGGCTTTTAGGGTTGGGCATGGTGGCACACACCTGTGGTCCCAGCACTCGGGAGGTTGAGGCAGGAGGATCATTGCAAGTTCGAGACCAACCTGGGCTACAAAGTGAGCTCAAGACCAGCCCAAACTGCATAGTTACACCCTGTTTCAAAAAGACAGAAACAACAACAACAAAAAGAATGATGGCAAGAGCAGCTATTTCAAAGATAACAAGATATATTATGGTAACCATTGTTGATTTCCTATTATCTTGTTTTGAAGTCTTGTATTGCGTTCATTGTCTTGTTTTGATTGGTTTTATTCTGTTCTGTTTTGTTTGATTTTATTGTGTCTGATGGTATGGGCAGCTATTCTGAAGATAACAAGAGGCATTATGGTAGCCATTGTTGATTTCCTATTATCTTGTTTTGAAGTCCTGCATCACTTTCACTGTTTTTTTTTTATTGGCTTTATACTGTTTTATTTTGTTTGGCTTTATTCTCTTTAAAATAAAAAAAAAAGATTTCATTATAAGAACTGGGCATGATGGTGCATGAGTATAATCCCAGGACTCAGGAGGCTGAGGCAGGAGGATTGCCACAAGTTCAAGGTTAGCCTAGACTACACAGGGAGTTCAAGGCCAGCTTGAACTGCATAGTGAGACTCTTTCTCAAAAAAAAAAGAATTCAGTATTGTAAGACAGGCTTGGAAGCGTCCACCTGTAATCCTAACACTCACTCAGGAAACTGAGACAGGCAGATCACCACGAGTTCAAGACTAGCCAAGATAGTGAGCTCAAGACCACACTGAACTACAAAACGAGGCCCTGAATCAAAAAACAAAACCAGAAAGGGAAACATTTTATTCTAAAAAAATTTTTTTCTCTTCTTCCTGGTATTGGCAGTTCTGAATGTTAAAAATTTTCTCTCCATGGAGTCAAAATGTACCTAAGTATATGATTGTCCAGCGGAAATCAAGAATTGGAGATTTTTTCCATTTTCATCTGTGTGTGAATTTTTAACATAAATGTGGGAATGTGAAGCATTAATCCAAATAAAAATGTTTTGGTGAACAAGTTTCAACAGCTCAGCTTTACAACATTATAAATAAACCTGATAAATTTTTCTAGACATGCCAGCATTTGGATTTTTAAAAAGAAGTAAATTTCTTACTGATGGCCAAAAAAAATCTGAGCCCTGCTCCCTCTCCTGCTGACTACTTGCACTAACCCAGCTCTCATTCCACAATTTCCTCCTTCCAAAGGCTGCAACCGGCTGCTCTCTGTGTATGGCTTTTGCTTTTCTCCCTCTGTGATTCTTCACTTTGCCACCACTGTATGCAAGAGGGTACAATGGCTGGGCACAGAGGCCCATGCCTATAATCCCAGCTACTCAGGAGGCTGAGGCAGAGGGCTACAAGTTCAAGGTCAGCCTGGGCAACTTAGCAAGTCTCTGTCTGAAAATAAATTTTAAAAATAAAGGGGATAGTATGTAGCTCAGTGGGAAAGCTGTTGCCTAGCACGTGAAAGCAAGGCCCTAGGTTTTGTCCCCAGTATACAAAAAACAGGGGGTGTATACACTGGCAGCAAGTTCAGAACACAGCTCTTATGAGCCAGGGTAAAGGTGTATGCAGCTGAGACTCCAGAACAACTGGAGTCAGGCTCAGATTCCACCACAACTCTCCTGCTTTCACTGCTTATCTCTTCT
>RJWT010031208.1:0-14437 GCA_004365215.1 Cuniculus paca | reverse complement strand
TTGTAGTACACACACCTGGACTTTCACTCAACAGTAACAGTTTATTTCACATGTCTAATGAGTGAATAGATGATGTACATATGCATATTGTGGAAAAATATGACATACATAACAACATAGTTGAGTGTATTGAGAAACAACATTTTAGTGTTGTTCATTATATTACAACCATACACAGAGAATGAAACAGATAATAGCATTTATGAAACTTGCATGGAAATTTTCATGCCACTGGGATACATCAGTTAATATACTCCCCATGTAGATGAGCATGCACTGGACAAAGAGCAGATTGAAAAAAATGTTAAATGACAGGGCAGAAGTTTGAAAGGTTTTGGGAAGCATGTAAAATGAGTCAAATTCAGTATCATAGAATCTGAAAAATAATAAATGTCATTTCTGCATATGTTCTGATCAGGAATGTAATCCTATTGCCTCCTTTGTAAACATCAGGGTTTAGAAGAAAAGGATAAGAAAAATAGTCCTTTGAGGTATAGATGCCAAATATCCCTGACTGTAAAAGTTCCTTCCTTCGTGCCTCCTGCTCCTATTGTCAGTACCTTTCCAAGGTTGTCATTGAATTGAAAGTAGATTGCCTTTCCCTCAGTCCTTGTGAGACAGCCATTATTTTTGAGAATTTACAAATAAATTTTATTTAACATTAAGCAAGAAACATTAAACAACACTCTAAAAAGGATACACAAAGTTTAAATTTTGGTTCCTTTTATAACCATCTTCATAGAGAAATGTCTCTCCTCTTATTAGTTTTTCTAGATGCTAACTGACAAGAAGATGCTACTCTGTTTTCTGCCAAATAACAGATACATACTGGCTTCTGAAAGTCCTTAGTACCTGTACTACTCTTGCATTTCTCTGCCTAGGTTCTCTCTACCATGGGTTTCTTTTGCTGTGGTGCACCAACTGTCACAGAAAACAAACTGTGCCCAAGTGACAGGAAATCATGGTTAAGGAAGTGAGTTCCTGGTGATAATTTGTGTTATAAATCTGTCTGCTTCAAGTAGGAAAAAAATACAAATGTTGAAGACAAGCATGATTTGGAGTAACTATTTAGAAAGAGAAAACCAACTACTATGAATTCTTAGTGATGCTAATCTTCTATGATATAGAGATTTAATAAATACGTTTGCAAAATAAAAAAAGTTAAAGCTCACTCATGAGATCTGTTAATCTAACTGCTTCATGGCAATTTTAATACTCCAGCAGTCTTTTTTGGCTATATGCTTTAATCTACTTGTATTAGAAAATGAATTTAAGACACAATTTACTCAAAAATTCATAAATGGTTGCTTCCAAGCATGAGCAAAAACATACTATCTTATCATGACAACTATTTAAATTCTGTCTCAAATTATATCTTTGAAAAAAAGACACTAAACATGGTATATATTTTGTTTGACCTATAAGTTTGTAGATTAGTATCTGATAATTTGAATATCAAGACATTTCACTATGGAATCTGCATGCTAACAATCAATAAGCTTAAGATAAAAATCTCAGTGTTAATAATCATAGCTAATATCTTAGGACAAGAATATAAAATTCATTTCCTCATGAATGCAATTGAACTTCTAATGGATATATTTAGAAGATGATTAGGTTTGAATTGATTTTTAGGTTATAAGTCATCAGTAAAAGATTCTCTTTAAGGTTAAAAAAGAAAACATTTTAATCTGCGCTCAAAATTAACACAGTAAGATATATACAGGGCAATATGGTACTAACTAAAATTTAAAAAGCAACATAATATGCATTTTTAAGTGAAACTATCATTTCTTTCATTCAAAGAAAAGAAACTCAATTTGTGTTCTGTGAAGAAATCAGCCATTTGAAAAACTATGAGCTCATCTCAAACGTTAGAGTAGAATTTTTATTAGGCAAATAGAGAAATAACTTTTCTCTTTAGACTAAGAGAGTACTTGACCCAAATTGCTGTGTTTTGTCTTTTGTTCTGGGCCAGACAAAGATGAAATTGAGTAGCACTATTTTGGAATAAAAGCTGAGGGGGAGTTTTGTAACTCTTTACATTATGTCTGTGTATCTGATTGCCTATTTTTAGCTAGAATGTAAAATTTTAGAGGGCAAGTGTTTATATGTTGTATATACAGACATGAGAAAAGCACCTAACAAATGTCAATAACTATTAATGGAAAAAAATAAGTAATATATGGAAAATAAATTGTAGACATATAGGGAAAATGAAGTAATATGCATAAAAATGTGGAAAGTTTTCACAAAAATAAAGTTATTTAGAGTTTGGAATTTCTAAGTATGGAAGTTGTCATTGTACATCTCGAAGATTATTCAGTATTAACCCAGAAGAAGCCAGCTAAGTACAGAACACGTAAAGTGACAAGCCTTTTTCTCAGAACCCAGAACTCTGCATTTTTATACATTTGACTTTTTCTAATATACATCTTTCCAAATTCATACTTACATTACTTTTGTCCTTGAATTTCCAGTATTCTTGGATGAATAAAAGACACAATTTAAATAATTTTAAAAGATACATTATAAACAATTACCTATACATGACCAAAGAATTCCTAAGAATGTCAAATCTGAAACACTACTTCCAATTTCCCAAGGACTACAAACCCTATTACCAACTCTCTAGTAAAAATAATCTCTTCATGACTCCCAGAAAATGAAAGGCATCAGGCTCTTCTTTCTCCCCCACACAGTCCTCAACAGAGCTTTCAAACTCCATTTCTTCTTCATCAGGTTACTCACGATACATCTACAGCGGTCTTTCTACAGTGAAATTTGAATAATCAATTGAAAAATAAAATTTTAATTACTCTTTATGGCCTTGGGGGAATGCTAGCTTTTCAACAAGCCATGCATTGCCCTTTCTATGGCATCACCAGTTCGTGATTCTTAAAGCTCCCTATTGTAAACATTGTTATGGTTTAAGTATAATAATTAGCACACACAAAATTTCCAAATGTGTCCTTGTGATATTTAAACTTAATTGTGTCAACACTGATTGGTTTTGGAGATGCCTAGTAGATTAGTAAAACACACTTCTGGGTGTGTTTTAACAGGCTATGGAGATGTGCCCTTGGGTACTAATTTTTGACCACTTTCCCTCTAGCACTGTTCCCCTTTTCTGTTTCCTGTTCACTATGTACTAAACAGCTCTGCTCTGCTGTGTTCTTCTGCCATGTTTTTGCCTTGGAGCTAGCTAACCATAGACTGCATATCCCAAACCGTGAGTCTAGTTAAACTTTTCCTTTACTTTGTGGGTTTCAGGAATTTTATGTCTATGACAGGAAAGCTAGTACAGACAAGTGAGATTATTGCCATCACTATATCTGATTATATGGTTCAGATGCCTCTGAGACTGATTTGTAGAAGGAGTTCGTAATGTTTTAGAGATGTGGGCTGGAGAAGACCTAAAATAATATAAGCAGTGTCTGATGAATGATTCTGGTCAAAGTTCACAAGGCCAGAATGCTGACAGGAACATGGACAGTAAAGGCCAACTCACAAGGTTTTAGTTGAGAACAAGAATTCTACTGGGGATTGGACTAGAGGCCACGCATGTACACTCTGGAAAAAAAAAAGTCTACAATTTTTCCATGTCCTACGATTTTATAAGAAGTTGAATTTTATAAAAAGTTGAATTTTTAGTGTCTTTAGAAAGACACACAATGTTATGGAAGAAAACATAAAAATCTGCCATTTGGGAAGAAAATGCTTGGACCTCTTGCTTAAAAGGGCTTTCTAGAGATTGTTTCCCAAGACTTTAGTTCACCATACTCAGTCACCCAGGTGCACAGAGGATGCTGAAGGTATGATGCAAAGGGTCCTGGCTCCTACTCAAGCTGGTCACAGACATGGTGCTGTTTAATGATGCATAAAGAATGTAAGAATTATGCGGTCAGGAGGGCTTCCACATAGATTTCAAAGGAAGGCCAGGGGGGCCAGGAGATATGTCCCTGAGAGAGGGATACACAAAACTGTGGGAATAAAGCCAAAGCTTCAGTGAAGACCCCAGGGACTCGGCAATGGCAGGAATATGGAATGGAACTTGGAATGTTTGACAAAGAAAGCACCAGGTAGCAGGTGGAGGCAGCCCAAGTGAGAGGTCATGTGGGTTGCAACTGGCAAAGCCAGAGGGGTGGAGCTGCCCCAGCCATTTGGAACTTGCATGTCACCACCACGTGCCCTACTTCTTAGACATGGAATTATAGGACTTACGTTTGCCCTGCTCAGTTTGAGTCTTCCTTTGGTCCCATTCCTATCACCTTATTATTTCCTTCTGGGAACAGGATTGTTTACACTGTCCTACTATACCTTGGGATTCTGAAACTTTTTATTATTATTCTTTTTAACAGGAGTTAAGAGTTTACCTGAAATCTCAGAGAAGAGTTTTGGACTTGGGCTTTTGAGCAGTGCCAGTTCAGTTAAGATTTGGGGGAAGATATTATCGCACTTTCAGTTATAAGCAGAATGTTGTATCACGTGGGAAGAATTATAAACTTGCTCTTATGTTTACGTAGATATACTTTGAGGAAAACATGACATGAGTGAAAGAGAACAATTAAACTCATTGTCAACTTGATTGGCTTAGGAACTGCTAAAAGGATTAATAAAGCCCATTTCTGGATGTGTGTGAGTCATGGAGACATAACCTCAGGGTCTGCATCTAGTCCCTTGACCCTTACACTTAGTGGTGTTCCCCTACTCTGCCTCCAGCCTCCATGAACTTAGTAACTTTGTTCCTCCAAGCCTACATGTTGTGACATTTCTGCCTTGAAGCTAACCGACCATGGTTTGAATTCTGAGTCAAATTAAACCACCACAAGTTAGATTAAACTACCCTTTCTTTAATTTGAGGCTTCAAGTATTGTGTCCCAGCTCAGAGAAAACTACTTATCTACATTTCATTACAGTCAGTTAATCTATGTTTTTCTTTATGACTTTCATGATCATTTCCCCTACATTCATCTCTATTCCATTATTTACCCCAAAACTCTACAGAAAATGCCATTTTTAGTAGAATAAATAATCATTCACTGTCTAAGAACAATGTGAATAATTCTGTTAAGGCATTTATTATTTGTTGATGAACATTTCATTCTTTCACACCAAAAGCATTTTTGATTGTGATTTGTGTTCTCTGTTACTATTCTTCTCTGATCCTAGGTATTCAAAATGATTTTTATATTTGAATGAATAGATGTTGATGAGTACTTGAATTGAAATGTGTACTTATAAAATTGATGTATTGAAGCATTGTCCCTCTTTTAAAGGCTTTGTAGATAGGGCCTTTAAAAGGTAGCTAAGGTTAATAAAGGTAAGATCCTAACCTAATGGGTTTTTGGCTTACAAATGGAAAAAACAACAAAGATCTTTTTTGGTCCTAAAAGAACATAGTGAAAAGTATAAGTCTGTGAGTAAGACAGACCACAGGAAGGGCAATATTAAATAGGACCCTAATTATGGATTTCCCAGTCTTCTGTACTATGTGAAATAAGTTTTTGAAGCTACTTCTGTAGTATATTATTAGGGCCTATGAAGCAAAAGAAGACAATAAGTTTGGAAAAGAAAAAAAATAATTCCAAATGTAATACCACAACTAATATGTGGATTCATGCTATTTGAAGCAACTTAGTCATAAGTACGTTTGTCCTAGAGAAACAGAAATCCATATAAGTTAAAAGACCTGATACAGCTATATGTGTAAACATCCTTTTTTTGAGGTTTAAGCAAATAGATTCCATGCAGCTACACTCCTGTGACCCTAAGCATGCCACAGAGTTTCAACCTGATTAATATTGTTCAAATATTTAAACCATTAGTGATGTAAGTAGTAACACTGAAGAGGGCATTGCTTGGACTTTAGAGTATCAAAGATTGGAATAATGACATGCATTCTTAACAAACACTGGAAGCAATATTTGGACACATATGTGCTCTTGGAAATTTTCAGAATTCTTTTTTGAGAGAAAAATCTAATTATCTCAGTATTCCTCAAATCAAATTTTTGGTAATATTAATATCAACATAGTTAAATATATACTCATATTAGGATGAAGTATTTCTTCACACACTAATGTATGTGTGCATATATATATATATTGCATATCATGTAGAGTTTTGTAAACTCATGTTTTAATTAACCATTATTATCTAAAAAGTATTTTCAATGTCTGTGATTTAATATTTCTTGAAAATGATTTAAGTTGTAGCTAATGAGAAATATGCTTTTGTCTCAAATTTTAACATTTCTTAGTCTTGGACCATTAGTTTATTTTCAATTTTAGTTACACAAGAGACCAATATATCAAAATATGCAGTGTTACTAAATATTTGAGTAGGATAAATTTCTCCAAATCTAAGTGCCAGATTTCAAGATATATTTTAATCTTTTGATGTTTACTGCCATATTTTCTTTGAAAATAATGCACAAATATAGTTGATGAACAAACAGCATGACCCTATTTCTTAATACTTTCATTTATGCAACTTTATAAATTATTTTTATGGCTAAAAGATAATATTTTGATACTGTAACATGCCAGAATTTTATTATCGATCATTTTACATGTTTTTCTATACACATGACAGTGTACATTTCCAGTCACAGTGTGCCTGTTCACGTCACTGGCCAGTATTTTTTAGGTGATTACTCTATAACATTGTGCTACAAATATTTTCCCTATTTTATTTGCTGCTTTAGCATTTAGTATAATGTTTTGCATCCTTAACTTTTGAAGTCTTTTTGTTAATAGTTCTGAGATACAAAGGCTCAGTAAGTGGGATATTAATTTGTTTGTTTCTGTTTGTTTTTATTTTTAAAGGTATCAAGCTTTTACAGTGATTAAAGGTAAGGAAAGTAACATCCTCTGCAGTGTGAATTTGGGACAAGTGAAAATAAGAAAACTACTACACCCTAGTGCAATGAAAGAACACAGCAGTCTGAGCTCAATGGTGAATTTTTTTTGCATCTCCCATTCCTCTGGCTCTAGACTATTAATGTTTTTACATTTAATAGATATGATTAGGAGTATCTAACTGAAATTTTCCTGGTTTAGTCAATTAAAGCCAAAGTATTATCCCATTCAAAGGCAGCATGTTAGATTTGCTAATATTCTGAGACTTTCCAAATATTTTTATTCATTTCAGAGATATTTATTATATCTTTATTGGGTTTTTATAGACCTAAGTGCTTCTTTTTTGAAAGTAGTCTGCATTTTGACCTCTTAAAGAATAAATTTAGTTTGAGAAAAAAAATGTAGATATGTAAGGTAAGCAGAGAAAAAAGCAAATGTATATCACAATTGAAAATATACATGCATAATTTAGTTTAAAATATAGATACATAATTTAGTTTAAATTGAGAATATTTTCAAAAAAAAAGAAAAGTTGTTAAATTCTAAATTGTTCAATGAAAAAGAAATCTACAAATTCCATGAAACTTTAAAAAATTCCTCTCCTGCTCTACAAATTTTTAAAGTAACTATAAAAAGATTTAGATTATAAGATTTGTGCTCACTCAAAATCTGAAATCTTAAATGTTATTAAAATCTTTAATATATTCAAATATTATGGAAAACATTTTGAGACTCTATCATATATGCTGTTTGTTATTTAGTCAAAAATAAACAAGACAAAATTTACTCAAAGATTCCAAAACTTTGGAAGACAGAGAGGCAATAAGGATAATAAAATAATCTACCCAACATCAAATGCTAAGAATTTAAAAAATTCACTTTGAGATGATAAGAAAGCACAGAAAAGATAACACTTACTACTCTTTAGGAGAACCAGGAAAGGGGGGAGGTTTAGATGAAGATATTTTTGTGGCTGATGAGAGAACAAGTTATTGAAATATAAGTAGTGATGACACGCTGGGTGTGGATTTGAGTTATTAATAGAGAAATTGTATTCAAAACTGGTGGCTGAAGAACATGGTATTCTAGAAGAGCAAGGATTAATAACAATTGACATTGAAGATACAGGTCATGGCATAAACAGTCTCATAGTAGACTGAAGACCCAAGTTTATACTAAAATTTGAAAGCCATTAAACAGTATCGAAATGATTAAATTTATGAGTGAGAAAGATTACTGAGAAAGTGAGAAAGATGGAGCCAGGCGTGGTGGCTCACGCCTGTAATCCCAGCACTTGGGAGGCTGAGACAGGCAGATCATTGTGAGTTCAAGACCAGCCTGGGCTACAAAGTGAGCTCAAGGCCAGCCTGAACAGCATAGTGAGACCCTGTCTCAAAAACACCAGGGCCGGGGATCTAGCTCAGCGGCCTAAGCGCCTGCCTGGCAAGCACAAGGTCGTGAGTTCAATCCCTGGTGCCGCAAAAGAAAAAAAAAGTGAGAAAGATGGAAATGCACATAGAGTGGATAAAGGGGCAGTGTATAACCTCAGGCTCAGAAATTCAAGAAGTTGAGAAATTCATGCTGGTACAATAATGTTTTAGAATGGTAGGGGGAGTTAGAGCACAAGCAGACCCACAGGACTTGGAAACAGAATGTGGAGAAAGTTTACAAGTGGCCCAGGATGATTCCTGTTTTTCTCACTTGGTTGAATAATTCCACGATAATGTCACTTTAACAACAGTCTGGAGAACTGTGGCTGTGGTAAAAGCAATGAACAAAAGCATGTTGTTTTGACATAGGTTTTCCACAGAATAGTTGACTTAATACGATTCGCCATTTGTTCCAATCCATTCTGGATCTCAATAGAATATTAAATTTGCAGAAGGAGTGTTTATATCACTATAAGAAATGCGCTGACTTGGTTCACCATGTTCGAAAGCCACCTTAGCTGTTGCCTTTTGTTGCTTCTCTTTCTGCTGCCTTGATAAGAGTACTTTTATTTCTTAACCTGTCTATTAAGGTTTCTCTATGATAACACAAAGTAAAATGTACTGGAAAAATGATGAGAGGGTCTGTGGTGGACATATCTAATTACATGGTGATTTACTGACCCATGTTTTGGTCACTAGGTCATTGGAAACACCAGCATTTCTTTCCAATGCTTGGAAAGTTTCACCAATCCATTCTTCCTTCTTTCATAGTTTTCAGAAGAAGGTTCTTTTCATTGTTGCTATGTTTTTGCCAGCCTAATGAGGAAGAGCCAAGCCCAGGTGTAGGCTTTGCTTAAGATTTTTATCAGAAAATCCTTACACAAATCTGTCTGGAACACTTCCTTGACCTTCTCGACTTTTTCCTATCTTCTGGCAATAACATTGTTTTAATAGAAATTCAGTACATCTTTTTTCCCTTCTCTTTTCCTTGTTACAGACTACCTAAAGTGCCTAGAGCTATAACTGCTGATTTGAACTCTCTTTTTATAGAGATATTGTTTTGAGAACAGAAAAACAGAAGGACACAGCTGATTAACATTATTTTGGTTTGTCAGGGCAGAAATTTTTTGAAACCTTAGTATCATTAGTCTAGATTTTGAAAGACATTTTGTCTGGATTTACAGACTTAAGAGTCATCTGCAAAGAGTTGATAGTTGAAATCAGGGGAATAAATAAAAATTTTATGTAAGTGCGCTGAAATAGAAGAGTTGAAGAAAATAACATAGGACACTACAAAGAATATGTAAGTCAAAAAGACTTTAAGAGAAAGAAAAATAAGGACCGGTTCAAGGTTTAAAAATAACAAAAGAATTTTAATAAGAGTGGCAGAAACAAATCAACACACAAACACACACACACACACACACACACACACACACCTAAAACTAAAACACAAAATTTTAAGAAAGTAGTAAATATTCTTTACTAAAAAATGAAGTTTTAGTATTTATGTAAAACTATAGTGACAGTTAGCATTGGTAAGCTTCACCAAATATACTATTAGATTAAACTATCTGCTGGAGTCCACTCCTATGGGACTCTGCCAGATTTAACATGGCACCTGCCCAAAATTGTGCTGGGCCCTAAAATGACAGCATAACCCTCCAACACTAACTCGAGCGCCCTTCTTCCAGGTCCAAAATAAACTTTGCCAAAGATCCTCCAATCCTCTCCTAACACCACTCTCCAGTCTCTACCCTCAGTTATAAAAGCCTTTCCCCAGCTTCCCCTATTTGAGGATCCTCACAATCACCTACAGTCCTCCTGCCCTAACTTCTCAATCACATATCCTCAAAAATTCTTTTAAAATCATTTGGAGCTTTGAGCCCAGATTCATTTAATAAAGTGCAAAACACAAAATGAAAAAACAATTATAGGGAAATGCATTACAGTGTTCCTGTATAGTTTTCATATTTAACATTGATCTATGTGTTCCGATACCAGACTTTTCTGCACCGTAGTGGTTTTGATTGGTTAAGCTCTAAGAATGATATCAACAAACTTTCTCCACTATTATAATGATTTATTTTATGTACCATTAGAAACACAGAAAGTTATACATGAATAGAAGAGATTAATGACTTCCCAGCTTTATCAGTGTGTCATGTTTATAAATATAAAATCTACAGATATTAGTCAGTCATTCATCTTTATTGCTTGCATTGTTCTTACAGTTAAGCACACAGAAATTGGATTCAATTTTAATACTGCAAAACCTCTGTAAACATTTTCCTATGGCAATCAAGGTGCATATTCTAGTAAATCACATTTCCCTGTATTAAGTAAGAGTGTAAATGCTGATTTTATGAAGGACCTTTAAAGACACACATCAGGTATGCATGATTATGGTATAAAATTGATTTATTGGCAAAAAAAACCCCTGCATTTTAAATGAAAAGAAAAGCATATCTTTGTATAAATGTTCTTGCAATACAAGTCTATTGTATTATGAAAATACAAATAATACAGTTTATGAGTTGTCATGAAATTTTTATTGTACATATTCCTTATACATCATAATAAAATGTTTACTCGAAATTCAGTATGTAAAAACCACATAGTATGATTCAAGATACTTAAATAATTCCTACGTTTAACTTTTTAAACATATCATAAACTCTAACAAAGAATGATAGCGTTAACAATGCTGTAAGAATATGTATATGATTAGATTCCTTTACTGAAGGTAGCTAATAGGCTTCCGCACAACAGTCCTAAACTTTTGTATATTCTAATTATCTTTGGAGAGTAGATCCCTTTCACTATTATCTTTTAAACTTTTGATGAGCCAAAGTATACACTAAGTGGGTCATTTTTCTTCAATTGTGGTGATATACCAAAATAATATGGAAAACCAAACTGAAAAGACATCATTAGGTGAATTTCGTGTTGTCTCCCTAGTATAACAAAACTAAAGGAGTTAGTGGGATCCAAAATGCCCAAAATATATTGAGAAAGTCAAAGGGGAGGAATTATCTAAAAAGTGAAGGAAGTGACCACTGTTAATCTATTATCATGATTTGAAACTCATTGTCTTCATTGTTCTGATTAGTTTCATTTTATTCTGATTTGTTTGATTTTATTATACTTAATGCCATGGACAGCTGTTTAAAAGATTACAAAATATATAATTGCAATCACTGAGGATGTCCAATTATCTTGTTTAGAAACCCTGTACTGCTTTCATTGTTTTGTTTTGATTGATTTTACTCTATTCTGTGTTTTTCGATTGTAGTATGTCTGAAGGTGTAGGCAACTGTTCTGAAGATAATAATCATTATGGTAGCCACTGCTGTTTTACTGGTATCTTGATGTTCTGTATTGCTTACATTGTTTTGCGTTGTTTGTTTTTGTTTTTACTGGTCTTATTTTGTTGTATTTTGTTTGATTTTACTTATCCCTGATGGTATGGGCAGTTATATTGCAGATAACAAGAGGTATTATGGTAGCCATTATCAATTGCTTTTTACCCTGTTTAGAAGTCATGTACCATGTTCATTGTTTTGTTGTGATTGACTCTACTCTGTTTTATTTTGTTTGGTTGTATTCTTTTCAAAATAAAAAATAAATAAATGAATAAAATAAAATGCAACTGAGAGTTAGGTCTATGTGCTATCATTGAGCAGAAAATTCATAAACATAGTACTTTCATTGATTTCTATTTACAAAACAAGTATAACACAAAGGAATATTCTACCTATAATAGTTGCTTTAATTTTAAGTGTTTCCCTGTGTCACAGTAAGACAAATATTACCTAGAAACACATTCACAAATGATTTGATAAACAAAATTCATTGTATTTAATATATAAAAATATTTTTAGTTATATGTCCAACAGACTCATTCATTTTAAATTTTTGTGGAAGATATTTAGGCCACAAGCAAGAGGAATAAGTGATAATTTCCAGAGATTGGAAGCAAACAGCAGCCAAACCGCATTTCAAATATGACAGAAATAACTTGGGTATATGAATAAGTATTGACCAATAACTTAGATATATAAGTATTGAGAAAGTATATTTCTCAATATCAACAACGTGGGTATATTAATATAGATACGGTGAATACTTATAAATCAGAAGAAAAATAAATTCTTTCTAAAAACAAAGTATAGTATCAGTAAAACTAAGAGATTAAACATCAATATGACCTGTACACCTTAAAAGATGATAAAATTCTCAGTAAATGGCTATTAGGAGATATTACTGTGCAATTAAAGGGTATTTCCCTTGATTATAATGCTAGGGTGAAGATAGATTTGAGTAATTATTACGTATGTGCCTTCCTGGAAGGAAGATATGGTGGTGGGGAGAAAATTTTCGGGCTTAAATACAAGTTTAAGAAAAAATTTGATGAATTAAAAGCATATTGGTAAACCAATGTAGAGAAAGTGAGATGATCATGCTCACCAGTAACATGTGGAGCCACTATGAAGTAAACAGAACTTGATATATTGAAGGACTCAAAATGACACCACTGAGTCAGAATTTAGTGAACATGGGAAAGATGTGGATGAGAGACACAAACAAGCACAAAGCAATGCAGGATTTTCCAAAGTATGCTAAAGTAAAAAATGTTCTTAAAGATCCTTGTCACAGCAAGGTGCACAAGAATTTACTTAGCAATATTACAATACACATATAGAGATCATTGCTATGGAATTTTGTTGTGGCAAAGAGAGATTGGTTTTGACTTCCAAACACAACATGGGCATGTGACAACGTATTGCCAAGCAGCAGGACTGTAGTCAGTGGATAGAAATCAGGAAGCAGAAAAACATGGGTAAAAAATATTCTCATAAGATTCTTACTAAAGAAATGCCAAGGTGAGCAGAGATCCCCTGAGGTAAAGTAGACTGAGGAAATTGATCATGCATCATGGATGACTCAATTTCAGAGGTGGGAGGTTCTTGCTAAACTGATTTAATAGGGTCCTTGCTAAAACCAGATTTTACAAGACAGTGCACAGACACTCGAGAAGATTCGAGACTTTATTAGCTAGTGATTAAGGATTTTATCATAAATATAGTATCTCTTATCTGCTGTTTTGCTTTCCATGGTTTCTGTTACCAAGATACATGGTTTAGATCTAAAAGGCCCCCCATCTTGTGTTTGGAGGTACATTTTGAAAGTGATTAGATCACGGATACCTTTATCAATGAATAAATCCATCGATAATTTTGTATTTGAACACTATTAGGAAGTGGAGTTTGTTTAGAAAAAGAAGGGGGCTCCCTTTGAAGGATATATCTCTCTTGGGCTCTCTTACAGCTCTTGCTGCAGATCCCTTAAACTGAGCAACTTTCCTTTGCCATGTCCTTCCTCCACAATGTTTCTGGTGCCAGCTGCCTATAGACTGAAGCCTCTGAAATCATGAGCCAAAATAAATGTCTTCCCTTTTAACTTGTATATATCTGATATATTACTCCAATTACAAAAGTTCATCAAAACACAAGACAACTGTTGGAAAATAGTAACAGTTGTCTATACTCAAGAGAAAGATACCACATTCACACAACTTTTATGACAGTATAGTATTGCTCTTTTTTAAAGTTATTAATCTCTTACTGTCACTGATTTATAAATTAAACTTAATCATCAGTATATATGATGAGTAAGAGAAAACAGTATATAGAGGTTGGATACCATCTGCAGTCTCAGATATCTCATTGCTAACTTGGAATGTTTTCCTGATAAATAAGGAAAAGACTTCTGTAAAATGGGAACATATTTATAGATTTTGAAGAAAAGGTTGATAGGATCTAAGAGTTCATAATAGTAATAAAATAATTCTAATAACATGAAGAGCCATAATACATAATATTTTTGTTAAAGACTTACAATATCCTAAGAAGTGCCTATGTGCTTGCTGTGTTTTTTTTCTCTCTATAGTGCTGACAGGAATAATATGAAATAGGTAGTATTATCTGCTGTCAATAGTTGGAAAAAAAGCTATGATCGACGAAGTTATACAACCTGGTCAGTATCACATGCTATTTTTTTTTTTTTTTTTTTTTTTTTTTGCAGCACCAGGGATTGAACTCACAACCTTGCGCTTGCCGGGCAGGCGCTTAGACTTCTGAG
>RJWT010031207.1:0-14442 GCA_004365215.1 Cuniculus paca | reverse complement strand
TCCATTCCTGCTGCTGTAACCCAATGCCTGAGCCTGAGTAGTTTATAAACAACAGGAATTCATTTCTTACAGTATTGGAGGCTGGCAGGTCCAACATCAAAGTACCTATTTGTTTAGCATCCAGTGAGCATTTGTAGTCTGCTTCCAAGATGGAGGCACTGCTTCCTCCATGGAGGATAAACGGGGCTGAAGCAACAAGAGAAAACAAACCCACTCCCCTAAGCCCTTTTGACATGACCCAATCCCATGTAGGATGACTTGGACTCCTTGGCTTCACCACCTCCTAAATTTTCCCTCTCTTTATACTTTCACATCAGCAATTAGGTTTATACATAGGGATTTGGGATGATCCAATCAGATCATAGTATGTAGAAGACCGAACTTTGCCCAATGGGTCAAAAAGCTCCAGGAAATATGAATGGGTACTGCAGAGGGGGCACCTGGTCCAAATGGGGCTCCAGCAACTGTTGTCACCAGGAATATGGCACCAAGGCCTAGCATTACATATCCCTGGGCCAGCTGTGCCTTGTAGGCCTTCAGTGCAACACCATGATTGTCACACAACACATATTTATGTAGCAGTCAGTAAGAGACATCACTGCAACGTGGCATTTTTGAGGGATATTATGAACAGCAGTAGCAGTCTAAACAGCAGTAAGGACTCAGTCCAAGCCCTCACCAAGTCTCCCATCTCCCTGGTGAATCAGAAGCATGAGTGCGCCCTCTGTACTCAATGCACTCTCCGACTACCAATGTGTTGAAAAATGATGCTTCCAAAATTCTGTTTCCCCGAGATGACTGTGTCCTCCTAAGGTTAATGAGGCTCTTCTTGCCTCCGTAACTCTTCCCAGAATTCTTCGACAAGAGCTGCTAATTTAACCAAGCAGAAGTAAACCTATGTATTAAATTTCCTTAATTGTCACCAGAAAGGATTGCTATCTTTAAATGCAGATGTAAACAAAAAAAAAAGGAACTTTGTTTAAAAATGAGCCAGAGTTAAGCACAAAAGTGGGGAGGATTTTTCTGTTGGCTTTAACTGGGGAAATGCTGAATATGCAGTGATTTTTTTTACATTAATAATAATAGGAAACAGTAGATAGTGACACCTCAGCACCATTCTAATTTAATGAGAAACAATAAAATAGTTTTCCAAAGGGGCCTATTTAGATCTGAGAAAGGGGGATATTAAAGTTCCAAGATTTATTCTACTTTCGTTAAGGTATGCTGATACACATTTTCTAAGGCTATATTCCAGCCACTGATTAGATCTCTCTCTTTATAATTTTCTTACTTCTAAGGGAATTAGATTGGTATTTTCCAGGCCAAATAACTTTTAGACAAAGTATTTAAACTGAATCAATTCATTTCCAGCACAAGTAAGGTGTATCAAAGTCCTATATCACTCAGACAGCCCTATGAGGCAAATTTTTAATATATTTAGGTATTATTAACTACAAAACCACAGGAGTCAACTATTAAGAAATGGCATTTAGGGGAAAAAAGTGGATATGCATAAAACTTGTGGCAAAGTACTGTCTTTGGATTAAGCTCCTTTTTTCTTTTCTTTCTTTGTTTATATGTGCATTTTATTCAAATTCATTCCACTAGTTAACAAATACATATTATTCACTGTGATGTTCAAGCTGTGTGAGGTTAGTGGTGATGATGGCAACAGTGGTGATGAAGATGATGACAGAAGGAGAAGAGGATGAAATAGCAGTGATAGCTGACCTTAGTAGAGCCTTTTCTACAGTATGGAACACTGTGCTAAGCACATTCTCTTCCTTGCTTGACTGAAGCCCAACATTCCTATGTGCTAAGATCTGTGTTATACGTGTAAAGTCCTTCCTGATACCTTACACCACCATTTTATGGATGAAGAAGCTGACACCGTGAGATGTTAAGCAACCATAAGTCATCTACCCAGACCTAGGAAGAGGCATTCACAGGCTGGCAAAGATGGGAGAACCCTACCTGGGGAATAATGGGGTCTATCCTAGGTACTGCTCAGTGAACACCAAAACTCTCTTGTGAGAGCAAGACTAGGAATAGGCGAGAAAACATTTCCTAGGGTTTATTAAACACCTACTATATGCTGGGCTTTGTTTGAAACCCTTTATTCCTATTACCCTTTTTAGTTCTCATAATAAGCGCACGAGGAGACAGCATTGATGCCCACACTTTACAGATGGGGAAAACTGAGAGACAAGGAACTATATATCCATGAACAATAGTCTGTACATGGTGAAGGGTAGATTTGATTAGGGAAGTTTAACCCAAACTCACATCTACTACTGCTACTGTATTCTGATTGTTTACAAGCCAGGCGAGCCTGAACTAAGTCCTCTGTCAAGCTAACACCAAAGGAACAGTTCTCCACCCTTCACCAGATCACGCAACCAGAGGCAAAAAGCCACAAAGAGAGTGACTGTAGACCAAAAAGACTCTTGGGAGAGTTGGGGGGATTTCCCACCCAGTCTGGGAGCAGGGCTTTGGAAGAGATTGCATTTGATTTTGAAGAAAAAAAACAATGAGGCTGTGTGTAAGTCACGACACAAAGCTGTACTGTTTACAGAGGTGCCGAGCACAGGGCCTGCCTTCCAGAAGCAAAATTCTAGTGTGAACACTGGGAGACAGGAGTAGCACAGAGTCCCACAGAGCTTTTGGTGAGTGGAGGCCCCAATCACAGCCAGCATTCCAGTGGAACTGAGTGCAAGTGTTTTTGCCTGTCAGGAAAGCATCAGCCCTTTTCCAGCTCTTGTCCGATGAAAGAGCTGCTCCACACTCCAAAAGGAGCCAAAGAAGAGTCGGACTCAAGATGCACACAGCCAGTGCTGCCCTTGAATGAGCTCAGTCCAGAGCTACTCAAAAGGTGACACTGAATGGGGAGACTGAGTGCAGTTCCCCCAGTGAAGGTGTCAGGAAACCCTAGAGATCTTGAACTTAAGGAAGAGCAGCAAGAAGAGAAAAGAGGCAATGCTGAGGGCAAAGTTCAGGAGCTAGAGGCACAGGTATCTAAAAGTCTTCTGGGCTTAGTCGGAGGCTCTGAAGGGCATGCAGGAGCCAGGGTGAACACTAGCTCCCCATTAACTAGGCGGGGGCCTTGGTTGGACATCACTCAGCCTCTGTATCAGTCAAGGTTTACTACAGAAACAGATATAATAAAGATAGACAACTGTATAAGAAATTACAAGATTGGCTTACAACGGTCAGCCACAGAGTTGAAGGAGGAAGTGTGCAGAGGGTGTCTGTGCGCTAGAGGTTAAAGGGTCCAGTCCAAGGGCTGGAGCTTACTGCAGTGTCCTGTGCAAGTCTGTGTCAGAAGGCCAGTGGGTCTATGATGGAACACCGAAAAGTCTACGGCGAAGGCTGAAGAGTCTATGACAAAGGCTGAAGAGTCCCAAGCAGAAGCTGAACAGTCTGTGCGAGAAGCCAGGAAACGACATCCAAGCTGAAGGCGAAGACTGGAGCTCCTCTGAAGAAGCAGCCACCAGTCCCTCCTCATTTGTCTTTTATTGTATGCAGGCTGCTCCTCTGGGGTGGATGTAGCATGCACACCATCTGCCTGCCCTCCTCTTGCACAGGATGAGGATGTTACAAACTAGGGACCCTGGCCCCCTGCTGAGTCACTTAAACTTCTGACCTTCTCAAATTGACACAGTGAACAACATCCTAGAAGGGTAACTGCTTGTTCTCTACACCCCAGGATGTAGAGCCGCTGAGTTTCTTAATTAAGCATCTAGACTTCTCAAGTTGACACAATATACAAACCATAACAGCCTCTCTGCACATCACTTCCTTCATATGCACAACAGAGATTGCAGTCTCAATGTCCCCAGTACACTGAGAAGTATTATCCTTGCTGTGATGGGTTTTTGAAGAAAGGATTAAGATATGAGAGCTATACCCTCGAGGGTGGATTAGTGTCTTAGGAAAGGGCTGGAGGAAACTAGCTTAGGCCCTTTTTTGCCCTTCCACCTCCTGTCCTGTGAGGACACAGGGTTTCTCCCCTCCAGAACACTCAGAGTTGGAAGTGCCATTTGGAAGCAAATCCAGATTTTCACCAAACACCAAATATACTGGCAGCTTCATCTTGGGCTTCCTAGACCCACCTCTATGAAAACCTGAATTTCTCTTGTTTATTAATTATCAGTCTTGGCCAAACCATGCCTTCCTGTGAGCCAGCAGCAGCCATGCAGAATGGAAAGAGAATCAAGAAGCCAAACCACACCTTCCCATAAGCCAGCTGGTACATGGGCTGGGAGACAAGAGGAGCATTGCTCCTCCCCCACTCCACAAGCAACTGGCTGATCTGGAGGAACTCAGGCTGACATGATAGCAACTGAAGCAAAAGAAAAGTAACTTAATGCTTGCTGTTGTTTGACTTTGCAGGCCTAAAGCTGGTAGTCTGAGCATCTATTTGGAGGACAACAATATGCATCATAGCAACTGTGGGGAATTTCTTTCTGTCTTGTTTTTGAAATCCAATGTTTCATTCTGTTTTATTGTTTTGTTTTATTCCTGTATCTTATAACTTGAACAACTATTTTGAAGGTAACAATATGTAATATAACAACCACTGTTAAATTCCTGTCATCTTGTTTTGAGAACCTGTATCACTTTTGTTGTTGTTATTGTTGTTTTGCTTTTGTTGTGCTTTTTGGTTCATTTGCTTGCTGATTTTTCTGGGATTTTTTCTTTTTAAAATAAAAAAAAATTTACTGAGTAATTATCAGTCTCAAGTATTTTGTTGCAGCAACATGAACAGACTAAGACAAAAGGTAACCATGGCCTGACTCCTTGGGGCTGCTGGGATGCTTAATTAGGTTTGTGAAGCTTTTGGCCTGCTGCAGAGGTGACCAGGAAGCACACAATCCATCCTACCTGCAAATATGACCGGTGTTTTTGTTTGTTACTGCTAGTAACAACATTTGTATATTTCTCTTTTAAAGGATGCTCACTGATTAGTTAATGAAAGTGGGAGGAGAGAGGAAAGAAATCAGCAATCACAATGGAGTAGATTCCACAAGGCATCTTCTTTTTGTGCCCTCACTCTTAACGTGTCCTGTGCAAAGGTGCCAGATGGTGGTCCACTCTGGTGGTTGAACATGAGTCCCTGATCAGATGAGATGCATAAATGAATAAATGTGTTGCAATTTAAGACTTAAGCACAGTTTATAATCTGGCCAACTCTCATCCCTGAGGGTTAAGTGTCAACCTGATATTTATAAAACCTGTGTTAAGTTTCAAAAGTTGGAGAGAGTGACCGGTTTTAACCACATGTTCAGCAGCATGTCTGAGCTCCATTGAGAGCCCCGTCCTGTGATGCCCTTACTCTGTGCTTCACACAACCATATCAACAAATGTCTGCAGGAACAATGGTCACTCTTTATTCATGATGTGCCAGGTCTCATGCAAATTGGTTCTCAGATAACCTAGAAAGAATGGACGTAAGTCAGAGCCAAGGCTGAATTGACAATAGCCTCTTTCCCTTTCTCCATCTTCTGCACTGAGGCAACCACCAACTAAATTCTTTCTGTGCAAGTTGAAAGACAGCTTCCTACTAGATAGTTCTCCTTGTTTGCTTAAACTTCATTACATTTATAATAGAATCTGAATTTCTTAAAATGGCCATTGAGGTCCTGCATGCCTATACCTTCTGTTTTTAGCTCCTAAATGCCATCCTCAGTAATGTTTTTGCTGGGAGAACCTACTAGCTTGTCCTCCTCGCACTTGCAGTACATCCTTTTTGCTTAAAAGACTTCCTCCCTGGATCTTCTTTCTCATGGCCAGCTACTTACTCAAATCCTTGCCAGACAGTCCTGTCTGCATGGGAGATGATGCATTCCCAGTATGTGCTGGAGCTAGTGCTTCTCTTCCCAAGTCACAATCACACTGGTAGTTTGAAGTTAACCATGGTGAGAGTATTTACACCAGAGGAATTAGCAAAGACTGAAAAGCAGGCTTTATCCCCCAGAGAACCATTGCTGGCCATTCACCAACATGCCACTACTCTTTTATATTCTCCCCCTGTCACAGTCCAACACATGTCTATCATCCTTAAATCATTTCCC
Organism: Cuniculus paca; assembly: GCA_004365215.1. Taxonomy (NCBI): domain Eukaryota; kingdom Metazoa; phylum Chordata; class Mammalia; order Rodentia; family Cuniculidae; genus Cuniculus; species Cuniculus paca. The sequence continues at coordinate 8,368 of RJWT010031207.1, read as the reverse complement.
TGTATATATACATTATATTAACTGTCTCTTCTTCTTAGTATGAAACCTATGGACAGCAAAAACACTATTCAACCCATTTATTGCAATATCTCGAACACTGAGAAACACATGTAGAAGTTTAACAATTCTTATTGAAAGAATAAATGAATTCAATGAACTTTTTTTAACATTACTTCCCCACTTTAAGATACTGAATTTCCTGGTGGAGGTCTTTCCGTGGTTAAGATATTTTTCAACCTAGAATCTTCTAGTAGCTACTGCTTCAAGAACGCTCAAAACTGACAGTGTATGTCTGCCTTACCAGTCACCAATTAAGAACTGGAATGATGATTTAAAACATCATTTAACAGTTTCCCTACTCTATAATATCTGTTTGGAAATTGTGAAGAGCTCACCCTTGTCTCTTTTCACTGCAGAGTTCTATGTAGAGAAATGTCTCCCTCCTGAAGGGCACTTACTATATAATCCCTTTGTTAGGATAACAGGACCATCTGGCCCCATCCATCTTGCTGAAATTTGATCCTGGGTTAATTGCACCCTGTCACTAGCCATGACTGACACTGTATGTTTTCTCTCTTCACCAAGACTAGTTCATTAAAGAGGCAGCTTTTAGAAGACTCAAATTCTTGAAGATCTTTCCACAGCTGCCTGAAGGGGACCCAGGACTTTTGGGAAGTTTTTCTTGGGGATTCCTGGGGTCAGTACATCACCCAAAGTAAGTGGATACAGGACAAGTTGGCCACAACAGGAAAGAAGCAATCATGCTGACAAGCAGCATGTAGTGGACAAAAGGAGAACAGAGCAATTAAACAATCATTCTGATTGATTATCTGAGCATGCTAGATAATGTCAATGGGGAAACACCACTTAACACAGGCATGGCAGACCTGAAACATGTAGATACGGAGGTCTCAAACTCATAGTCCTGCAGAAGCTAAGCAGACAAAGTAAATAGCAAGGCAGATGGAATACAAAGTAAACAGGAGGGAGCACTATGGCAAAATGATGTTCTCCTGTTGCCCTTTTAAAGGAGCAAGACTTATCCATCCCTGGTAAGTTTTTGCTGGAGAGAGAGAGACAGAGGGAGAGAGAGACAGAGAGACACAGAGAGAGACAGAAAGAGAGAGAACCAGTGAAATGTGAAACCAGTCATAGATATTGTCAGATGCCTCCCAACATTTAAATTCTTCCTTGTAACCCTCTTCCCCTATATGATTCAAGACAAGTTGGTCTGCTTTTCATTCTGTTCTCCACATTGGTTTCAGCTCCTTATCCAGAGCTTATTATAAGGATAGGCATATTAACAAATTCTAGCCAATGAGGCCTGAAGGTCACCTTGGTGACCAGACTTCCAAAGACAGCAACAGAAAGAGGCAGTATTTTTTCTTCTGCACATATTTGTGTCCAGCTGGGATGGTAGAAACCACTGCCACCATCTTGTTTCCTGTGCCCAGCATATTTGAAGAATGGACAGCAAATTCATGTAACTCCAGGCCTGGACCCAACCTCCAGACTATTATAATAAGTTATTGCAACATAATACATTTTCTTATTGTTGAAGCCAATCTGAGTAAGATTTAATCATTACAGACAAAAGTTCTCCAAATGTCCCACCAATCTTTCAACTTTTTAAGGGATGTGGGAAACGCTGTCTCTTGATGTAGCCACCGATTTTTAAACATTGCATGGAAGAGACTTTTCAATTAAAACAAGCAGACAAACAAACTTAGGTGGGATGGAGATGGCAAAAGCATGTTTTTCCAATTCATGAGCTACCCTCCTACCTCAACTCCCAGTTCGTGGTGCAGTTTATCCCAAATTGCACATCCCCGGGAGGTTCTAGGTTCCTGCCACTTTGCGTCTAGCCTCACCATTAATCAAGGGAGCACTCATGCCTGCCTGACTCTCAGAGCTTCTGTTCCTGCATAATTTAGATAGAATATCAATATCAAAATACATCATAGTATAGTGCTCAGCAGAAGAGTTTTGGGACTACTGGAGAGAAGACCTTCAGAATTGAAAGGTTTGTTAATTAAGTTTCTTTGCCAGAAAAAAGGTCACGAAAGTGAAAAAAATACTTACCTCAATAAAGTGTAGCAAAACCAATAAATTGAATTAACTTTGTATATTAACGTGGTATTTTCTGCAAATATGATCAATCTTATCTTCCAGCTCTGCTCACAGTTTATTCTTTCTTACAAAACACTCCCTCTTGCCTTCTTTTCCCATTCTTATTTTACCTAGGTTTACTTAAGGCTCACTTTAAAGCTACTGTCTTCTAACTATGAATTCTCAAACTGCTTCTTTCTGTATGGTTGACACATCAAACGTGCAGAATCATCTGGAACCATTTGTTGAGGAGCAGAGTTCTGGTTCCAGGGCCAGAATTTCTGGATCTGAGCTTAAAATACTAGAGACTATTTGCCTCTCAAGTGACTGTTATGTACATGATAGTTAGAAAACATTCTTCACTATACTCACACTTAACATCATTATAATGGAATTTTGACTCACTACCTGAGATTATTTTTACAGAATTATTTCCAAAGAGGTCATATATCTCAGCTAGATTATAAGCTTCTAGAAAGCAAGGGCTTGCTCTGATTATGATATTTATGTATTAGTAAGCTTTCCTGTTGCTGGAACACAATACCCAATATCCATGACTTAAAGGAAGAAAGGTTTAATTTGGTTCAGGTTTTCTGAGGATTCCGTCCAATGTCGGCTGGCTGCAGGCAGGAGCATCACGGCAGAAGGGCAACGTGGAGCAAAGATGCTTAGTTCCTGGTGGCCAGAAAGTAGAGCAGGGGAACAGTGCCAGAGAGGAAAGAGTGAGGGACCAAAGATACATGCCAATATCAAGGCTCCACAACCCACCTAGACAAAGCCGAAGTGTGCTCCACCAATGCCCTGGGCGGATCCAAAAGCCAATTGAATCAACACTCCACCCTCACTGCCACGGTTTGGATCTGAATATCCCCCAAAGGTTCATGTGCTAAAAACTTGGCCACCAGTCTTTGGTGCTCTTGGGAAGGGGTGAAACTTTCAGTAGGTGGGGCCTAGGGGGAGGAAGTTAGGTTACTAGGACATGTCCCAGAAGGATGTTGGGGTCCCAGTCCTGCTTATCTACCTTTGTGCTTCCCAACTACCATGTGGTGAACAGTCCTCTTCTGCCACATGTTCCTTCTATTAATACCTTAGTGGGTTTGCCAAGGACCCAGAGCAACACAGCCACGTGATCATTCATGGAAAAACTTAGATTAGGAACCAACATAAACCTCTCCTCCTTCTACATAGCTTATTTAGGTATTTTGTCACAGTAACAGAAAGCTAACTACTACAGTTATACTTTCATATTCTTTTTATCATCTTTGAGCCACAGTTTCCTTGTGTACAAAATACAGGTTTATTGCTCTTGCTTGAGGGGTTGCTTTGAGGGGTAAACTAGAGGATAAAAAGATCAAAATATACTAATTCCTATCTATGAGCAACAACACCGTTCTCAGTTTTAGACATCTTACTTCAGTTAGTCTGCAAAGCAACTCCTCCCCTGCTTATAAAGGGAAACAGTACACACCAAGGCAGGCCAAGGTCTGAGGAAGTTCACACTGCTTGTAAAGGTGATGCCTAATTTGTAAGCTGTGCTCCTCTGACCCTGAAGTCTGTTCCTTTGCTCCTACCTCGAAATCTACACAAACACAAATGACTGGTGATGAACACGTCCCTCATGCAGCCCCACCATGCACTGGTGCCTGGAAGGGGTGTTCAAAGATTCAACCTAGACCTTGGGGCTGGAGGAAGTGTTTCACACCTCTTGCAATAAGAATAATCAATTGTTGCATGTTGGAATCAGACCTTATCCCAAAGTACAGACTTGAGTCCCCAGCTCAGAGCACACTGAGCCCTCGTGGATGGAAATCAAGGTGGTGGCAGCTCGGCCTGGAACTGAAGCCAGTGACCAGTCTGTGCCAGGGCAGGGGGACTTGTACACTCATTCATCCTTGGCTGTGTCCTCAGTCCAGCTGCCTAGAACATTCTCCTGGAAAGTTGTTTTTAAACTAAATACCCAGGTTCCAGTCCCAGAGGTTTTGATTTTATAGTTCTGGGGCCTCATATACCCAGGAAAGTTTGAAAGGCTGCTCAGGTAACTCTGATCTGGATGCAGGTGAGAAATATATCTGGCAACAGGCTATTTCCTGGCTCTGGCCCTATGTAACCTGCTACCTGACCCTGTCTCATCACTAATGGACCCTAGCTCAGTGCCTGGCATAGAGTAGGCACCGCAGAAATAGCTGCTGGGAGGAATGAGTGAGTGGATTTCGATAGTTGCTAACTGAGAGTGCCTTTATTCAGCCTATTTCCTATTCCCATCCTTCTCTCAATCACCCTCAATGATCAATAGTGTTTTTCTTTTTCATTTGTTTTTTGTTTTTTGGGTTTCAATGTATGATGTTCTTTATTTACAACTTTATTGGCAAAAAAGAATAGGAAAACACAGGACACTGTAGTTGATCCTGTTGGGTTCATGTTCCATTTAAATGTCCATTGAATTGTCCAAAGAGCTACATCACTGAATCTGCAGGTGCAGATTCCTTTATAAAGTACAGGGTTCACGTTCTAGGCAGTCTTTAAACCATACAAATACAAAAGAGAGGAAATCACTCTTTGAAGACTGCATCAAATTAAGGGTCTTTTAAGTGTAAATTTATGTCGTTGATATTAACACAATGGAAACCAAAAGCTGGAAAAGCAGTTACACTTCCTACTTGAGTGGACAGTGACAACAATCATTTTCTGCAGTGACCTTTATATTTCAATTTATCAAGAACTACTATGAACTTATTATATGACATGTAGCCAAAGTCAGAAGAGAAGACACGGAGAATATTCCTTTTTTGGAGGAGAGCAAACCCTCCAGAATCATCATGGGAAATGAACATCCTGTTCATTCTATGTGAAAAAAGAAAAAGAATGTAGTCAATTTCAACTCATGCTGAACTGACTTAATCTTTTCCTTGAGTTGTTTGGTGTCATTCTTCTAAATCAAGTGTGTTTCATTCTCCTTCTAATTCATCCAGATCATTCCCAGTAAAAAGGTGTTCATCAACAGCCACAGCTCCAGTGGCTCCATTTTCCGGTCCACCCACTTTACTGTCCTCTTCCAGGTCACTGTGTAGGCCATTTTCAGCCTGACCTCCAGAAGTTTCACTTAGTTTGTTTTCATCTTTATCTGAAGCATGTATGCTGACTCTTCGGAGACTGGCTACAATAATGCCTGCCTCATCTGCATCTCTTGGAATGTGCAGGCTTAAATCTATGTCATTTACGCTCACAGAATCATCAACCTCATCACCACCTGTTCCCTGGGTGTAGCACGTATCATCGGCTTTCTCATCGTCGTCACTGACCAGTTCAGGTCGGAATTCAGTCACCTCTTGACCACTGATCACCAGTGCCTTTCCTGCTTTGAAGTCAGCTTCCTTGTTTCCATATTCTGTTCAAGTTTATCAACCTTTTCTTGTCTTTTCCTTTTCTTCCATGCAAGAAAAGATTCTAGAGTGATTTTGGTAACATTTGGACCCAGAGCAGAAGGCTCTCTTTCAATGAGATCTTCTCATGAAATTTCATCTTCTTTCACTTCTTTCTTTTTATCTTTTTTCAACACAAATCCAGGAGGAAGTGCATGATGATACATACAATTATCACCCCCTCCAGGGCACACCCAAAACCAGTCATACTTGTTATTTTCAATAGCTTCAAGGAAATGCTTGCAGACTATTTGAGTTTTTGGTTTTTTCTTTTCTGCCTCACCATGCTTCTTGTTCACTACTTCGTTGAGCTTTTTCTCATCCCAATTATCCATCATATCCTTTTCAAGTTCTTCATCTCTTGCACTTATCTCCTTTAGTGCACTGCCCTTGCTTGAAGAAGACACGCACCACGGACTTGGGCTCTGCACCTTTATTTATTTTTTGAGCAGCGAAGATAGGTTTGAAGAGCTCATTTGGCTCCTGCAATTCTTTCTTCTCGTCACCTTTCTTTAATTTCTTTTCAGCTTCACTTTGTGCTACCTGATGTGAATTTTGTTGACCAAATTTAACTTGATGAGTGACAGCCTTGATAAACTTCTGTTGCTTTACTTCTTTCTTATTTTTTAGACTGAAAGTTTTGCCCTCAATAATCTCCTTCTTAGGGCCAGGGGTCTAGCTCAGCGGCCTAAGCCCCTGCCTGGCAAGCGCTAGGTCATGAGTTCAATCCCCGGTGCCGCAAAAGAAAAATAATAATAATAATCTCCTTCTTTTTCTGCTCCGCCTTCTTGCTGCCCCCAGCCTGAGCCTGTTTCTTGGAAGGCATTGCAGAGAGAGGTGGTACTGGCCAGGCTTGAGGACAGATGGACGCCATGGGGGAATTTGGCACCACAAAAGGAGGAGGAAGACGGGACCTCCATCGCCACTACAACGCACGGAAAGTGAGTCCTGATCAATAGTTCTTTTGCCTCACTCTATAAGACTAAACATCCAGGAAAACTGGAATCCTTTCTCTAACCTCACCCAAAACAACAGGAACTCAGGAAAATATTACAGCACTTAGGGTTCACTCACTCAGCCCTAGCATCCTGCTGTGCTTGGAGACCATTCTCATGGGCTTGGCTTGCTCCATGTCCCACAGCCAAGATCCAGTAACTTCTGATCTAGGCTACTGTGTCTCCCTCTGAGGCAGAGGATAGATTGGTTCTTGATCAATATAAAAGAGATGATGTCTCTCTTTAGGATGTAGGTGGGATAGGTTTGCCTCAGCCCCTTTTATCAAAGACTGAGTTTCCTAAACCCAGGTGTGACATCATAACTGGGTCATTCCACCTAGCCCCCCCGGAGGAGCAAGGAGAGCTCTGCTTCATGGTGCAATACATATAATGTCCTGGGTCTCTAACCAGGAGTCTTGGGTCTTCCAGTCAAATCCAAGAACTGTGACAGGCTGACTTGACGGTCTACAAGGAGGATAAAAATCTTCGTAGTGTAGGGCTGGGGATCTAGCTCAGCGGTCTAAGCGCCTGCCCGGCAAACGCAAAGTCGTGAGTTCAATCCCCGGTGCCGCAAAAAAAAAAAAAAAAAAGATCTTCGTAGTTCTTGACAAACCCATTCTACCAAGATTTCACTCTGTGAAACTTACCCGAGTCTCTACGCCTGATTTTCTTTCTGAGATTAGAGTGCTAGTAGTAATGTGTTGGTTGAAATTGCCAGTATATGGGTTGATCTTTCTCACAAAGTTATTTAAAAATAGGAACCAAGTGGTACTTCTTCATAGAGCTGGTGTGAGTGAAAAGAAATCCTCTTTCCATGATCTGCATACCCTCACCCCTGTACCCTAGCTTGCATACATTGTCTCCCCACTTGACACCCTTACCAATCATGCCACCTGGAGTCAGCATCAGCGTGGACTTGGGGGAGGGAGAAGTTGACCTGTCCCACCTGAAACAGCCCCATGCACTGACCGCTGCCTGAACCAGGACCTCCAGAGCCAAACCTCTCCTTGTGGGCCCCCACTGGCAGAGGGGACAGTTAGATCCCAGCTCCTTCAGGCTCGTGGGCTGACAAGCAAAAGTGTCAACCCCCTCCCCCAAGCGACCAGGGCATCCAGAGAAACACAGGCTCTAGTGATAGTTATTAAGGTGAAATGTAATTGAAAGCCTGTGGTGCTTTGGTGTTTCACTGACCTTGCAGGTCTAAGGCCAGTGGTCTGATCGTCTATTCAGAAGATAGCGGTACACAGCATGGCATCTAGGAGGGGTCTCCTTCTGAGGGTGATAGCCATTGTTGATTCCCTATAGTCTCACTCTGAAGTCCTACATTGTTTAGTGTTTTGTTGAGTTGGCTTTTAGTCTCTTTTGCTTTGTTTGTGTTATACCCAGTGACATGAGCAGCTATTTCAATGATAGCAAGATATACATATGGTAGCCGTTTTGAATTTACTGTTGTCTTGTTTTATAGTCTTTTATTGTATTCATTGTTTTGTTTTTACTGTTTTTATTCTATTCTGTTCTGTTCGATTTTTACTGTGTCCAAAAGTACCTGCAGCTATTTTGAAGACAACAAAAGGCATTATGGTAACTATTGTTGATTTTGTAATGTTGTAAAGTCCTGTATCACTTACTCTGGTTTGTTCTCATTGGTTTTATTCTGTGTTATTTTCCTTTGTTGTATCCTCTTTAAAATATATATATATTTATATATATATATATATTTATATATATATATATTTTTATATATTCTCACTTTTCCAAGATTCCCTCTTGCATTTTATTCAGGTTTCTGTTTCTGCATTGTCATTTGTAATAAGATATGTGTATGGAGAGAGAGGGAGAGGGGGG
>RJWT010031206.1:0-14395 GCA_004365215.1 Cuniculus paca | reverse complement strand
CCATGTCTCCTGAAGTCGAAAATGTCTCCCTCCTTCTGGGTGTGAGGGTCCTGCCTGTCCAGCTTGGTCTCTTCCTGTACTTCCTACTGCTGCCCAGCCAGGCTCAGCTCTGCAAAGCATCATCCAGCAGTCTGTGACCACCTGGCCCGCCTTTCCTGTCTTGTCATCTCGATATTGTCTCTTGGACTCCCCACTCCCTGCACTTCCCTTCTAACAATGCGGGACCATTGCCTTCCCTGAACAAGCCTTTCATGCCCTCACCTCCTCTTTTGTCCTCTTTCCAAAATGCATCCTCAACTTCAGGCTCCTATTCATTCTTCAAGACCCATACCTATAAGTCTTCCATCAAGCCATCTGGAGTCCTGTGATGTTTGCAAGCACAGGTCCCTCCCACGGGCTTGACATATGCTATATGTATTAGGACGCTTGTGCTCACACCTTATTCCCTCTCCTAGATTGAGGAGTGCCATGGTCTTCCAATCACCGGAGCCCAAAGTCTCCTAAACAGGAGGCTGGAAACGTTATAAGCAAGTGGACGATCAAGGCTCTTTGCCCCGCTCCTGTGCAGTCTGCAGAAGGGCCATGTGCCGGCCGGGGCCGTGCTTCTCCAGCAGGCGCAGGGCCAGTTGGGCAGCTCCCTGAGGAGGGGATGGTAATGGGGTCTCGCTGACATCTTGGAAGCCTCAACCCAGTTCGAGGCAGGGGAGTGAGATGTGGATAAGTGGCTGCCAAGTCCTAGATGTGAGGGGGTGGGGGCGTCAGAAGGGCTGAGGGGAGAAGCAGCTTCCCTCTCCCTGCACACAGGGCGCTGCACCCCGACATGCGTCCTCCTCCTGCAGAGAGATTGCTAAGGCGCGCCATCAGGGTCTCGGGCTCAGGCAGTCACCCACTTCCTCAGAGTCAGCCCGGAGCAGACGAGGCCATACCCTTGGGTGGCTTCGCGGGGCTGCCCCAGACAGCCCAGGGAAAGGACACAGAGCCTGAGGCAGCCACAGTGGTGGCCAGGACCCCCTCATCTCCCCAACATGGTCACTGTCAGCCGGTGAGTCTCCCTTCTGCAAAGCCCCTCACTCCAGTCTGGAAGGTCAACTCCAACAGTAACACTCCTGGGGTCCCCCTCGACCCCCATCCAGGAACAGAAGCCAGTGATTTTGGAGAACCACGAGCTGTGGACTTGGTGTAGATTTAAAACAAGAAAAGGACAGCAGCACAGCTGGAAAAGCTGCCAAAAGCCCCAGCCAGGCCCTGCCTCTCCCCAGGCTCCCTACTGACGGTGGCTGTTGACAACAAAATCTCCTGGGCAGGACACACAGGCCTTGTAAGACCTTGATGTCCACACCATGTGGGCCCTGCACCCCAGCCATATCCCGGCCCGCACCCTGGCCACACCAACCATAAGTGTCCCAGTCACTCGTGCACCCCAGGCCTCCCTCCTTGCTCTTCCCTCTGCTTGCAATGTCCTTCCCGCTTCTGCCACATAGGTGGCTCCCGCCTAAAAGCAAAGTCTCAGATGCCGCTTGCCTCACCCAGGCCTTTTGGGAGCGGCGAGCACCCTGAGTTCCATCTGACGTATGTCCCTTTTGTGTTCTGCTAGGATACCTGGTGTAGGGCGGCTCTTTCCTAGGTCTACTGCTGTTCATGGGGAACTGGGGCGGTTTCTTACGGGATCATTTAGACCCAGAGCTTAGCACGGTCCATGGCACACGGCAGGTCTCTGACAAACGCACAGTGACCTCAGGTGGGTAACCTTGGGAGTGACCAAGGATGTTCCACATTGGGACTGTTCCTGAAGGCCAGCTGTCATGCACGGGGCTCCACTCTGTGCCTCAAATGCTGCTTCTTCAGGCAGCGACTGGAGTTGAGAAATGGAGCAAGTCTTGACTTCTCCAGGACGTCCTGCTGTCTTGGTCCCACTGTCTTAGGCCACACCTTGGTCCTTTCCTTGGGACCAACACTGACGGCAAGCCTCTTCCAAGAGGAAAGACCAGAGCTAACTAAGGTCGGCTGCTCACAGGTGCCGCGCAGCTAGGGACCCAGGCATTTTCAACAGAAGCAGAGCATCTCCTTGAAATATCTTTTTGCAGCAATTATCAGAAAAGCTCAGCTGCGTGCCCACAGCCCTGGAATGGGTTTGCTCACAGCTAAAGAACAATAAGATACACACTCATATTCACTACATGACTTTTTTTTTCCTGCCGTGTTATGTTGATTTTTGCCTGTGTGATTCACACGCTTTGATTCTCCAGTCCGCAGTAAGAACTGATCAGAGGCATCTCTCTACATAAGGCCTTTTTGCTACACTCTGGGACACAGGAAAATTTGCACGTCAATTTGTAAAATACTGGGGGGTTTCTTGATTATCCAAGCTGCTCATTTCTGAGTGATTTCTGAGTGATTTTCAGTGTGCGTGGAGGGGATGTGGAAACCAATGTAGTTTCACCAATTTCCGTTTATATTGGTGTTAAATGAAATTTCCCTATCAAGTGTTCAGTATCCACTTTGCTATACCAGATCAGGGATTCTAAGTAGAAGAGAGTAAAGTATTGGTGAAAACCTCACTTTTAGTTATCTTGTAATCTTTTTTCTTGCTTAATACTCTCCGTCACTTTCAGCAGATATCAAAACTTGTTAAATGATGAGATCTGAGGATGGATGCTCCTTTTCTCTGTCTTTTCAGTTCTCATGTTTCTGAGTAAGAGCCGTCATTTTCGAGTTAGTAGAGCATTATGTTTTCTTTGCAAATAAAATCTCCTAAGTCATAAGCAAGGAGAGAGGTAAATTCATAAGAGAAGACACAGCACTATTTTTCCTCCTGGCATTTGGGATCTATGAGAAGTTAAAAATGATGTTTTTATCTCTGGTGATTTATCAAACTTGAGATTTCACGAAAGATAAACAGATGCACTGAAGAAAAAATAACATCATCTTAATGCTTTGGTTTGACACTTTGGGTATCTAAAAAGCATGTATCCTAAAGAGCTCCCTTCCAAAAACTTAATAGTTTCCATGATTTACACATTTAATTCTTGTTTTTAAGACACACTGAAGTGAGAAACAGGCCAGGAGGCACTGTTTAAGAAAATGGTCACACTAGAAACGTACAGATTATTTATAGAAGAAAAACTCAAGAGCTGAAAGAAAATCTGGTTGTCAACAGACAGTTGCTTTTTCTGTGTTTTTTTTTCTGTAGTTCATTTTGGTTTTTGTGTGGGTGGCTCATGTGAACTCAAAGGTGGTTTGCTAAATGTTTTTGAGATTAGAACATGTCCTTTAAAGCCCGAATTTAAATCGATGCTTATATTGCAAACATGTTGAATTTTATTATGTGTAGTATAGGATTTTTAAAAAAAATATATAAAATCATACCCAGTGTTGCTATAAGAGTTCCTAAATTTTTATTTTTATTAACAATATGGATGGCTTTGTTCTCAAACCTAATCCTAAATGAAAACTCACAATATACAGTTACTCAGTACAAACTGAGCTTTTTTTCTTTACTTCAGTATTATCTTTATTTTTGTCCATCCTTGTGGGTACAAATCTAACCTCATTTTGCAATAACTTAGGTTACAGAAGATGGAAACACAGCAGAGAAGGCTGACCAGATCTTTGCATTTCATCATGCCAAGAACAATTATTTTTTTAATCACGGAGTGGGAAACAAAGGAGCCAAAGCACATTTAAAAAGTGGGAAGGGCTTATTTTTCTCACCTTTTTAGCAAAACTGAGCTGTCAGATTCTGGTGTGGGCCCTGCCGTGTGGGCAGCAGTCTCCTGGGGTTTGAATCTTCCTCTGGCTCTTGTAGCTGCGTGACCTCCAGCAACTTATTCAACCTCTCTGTGCTTCAGTTTCCTGGAACTGGACTTGATGAGGTTGCTATGGAACAGTAAATTCAACAGATTACAACAACCACTCTCAGTATGGTTTTTGGCACAGAACAAATGTTCACATAAAGAATACTGTGATGGCTACGTGCTGCCCAGGTAGCAGGCCCAGAAGGGAAGGGACACCTCATTAGCACCTGGGTCCAGTCTGGCAGCTCTGTTCCATTCTCGAAAGGCTCCCACAGAACAACATCTTCAGGAGTTGGACTCTGCCTGGTTTTCCTTTCCTTCTTCCCAGTGCGACACAGTCCTTGGGTCCTTGGGGTCAGACTGCCTCATGAATGGTCACTTCCTTCAAAGGCGAGTGAGTCACAGTCCCTCAGGACAGCTGTCCTCAGGGACAGGCTCCCGAGTGCTGGGGTGACCGTGGGCTCTGCACTTCTTCGGGAAACAGCATGTGGAGTCCTTGGGCCCTGCGGCCCCTGACCTCAAGGTCACCAGTGCAGCACGGGGAGAAGACGAGGCTTCTCAAAGGAAACCCCAGCTCCAGGACCGAGCTCCTTTGTTCTGCATAGAGCCACACAAAGGCTCTTCCTTGAGAACACTCTGGTTACTCAGTTCCACGCAAGGAGAGACTACAGATGGCATAAAATACAGGGCACTCTGCAATCTTCAGCCTCTTCTTTCCCCATATCTATTTGCACAAAATTAAACTGAACTTGGCAAAGGTGCCTGCCCTGCCGAGTCTTCGCTTGCCAAGTCTAAGCACTGGAGACTGCTTAACATTTTCATTTCAAAACATAGTTTTCCCTGGTCTACAGGCGACAAAAGGATACTGATGCCAGGAGGCCTTTCCTCTTTGTTCCTAATAAAAATGGCTCAATTCTGAGGTCTTTTTCATCCAGGTTGATGTTAAGTGAAGGGACACTTCAACTCTTCCTGTTTCTCCTCCATCTTCTTTTCAGAAGCACAACCGTTTGGCTCTCACGAAGCACCTCGTGCTCCTGCTGAAGGTGGCCTCCGTGTCACCAGGCACCTCCGCTCGGCCTCCACATGCACTGCTCCCTTGAAGCATCGCTGCGGTGTAATCCGACGTCCAGTTCTCCTCCAACGTGTTGTCACCTCCTGGGCTTCGCAGACTTCAGGCCTGGGAGGCCTAGAGGCCTGGGACTCCCTGGCTCGTGGGAATATGCAAATGTTCACCCAGCTGCTCCTGGCCACCACGCACAAGATGTAATGGTGACGCTCAATTCCCAGAGGCACCTTCTGATCACAGGAACTGTCCTCAGGCGCAGGATTCAGTCCTGGGCCTGGGACAGACCAAACAAAGGCGGTCTTTCCCTCTCTTCCCTAGGGCTGGGGCCTCCAGATGCTGGGTCTGCTGGGATCTGGCAGTGGATTTTATCTGCCCATTCTTGGTTCCCCAGAGGCCCTGGCTGGCTTCCATGCCCTCATGTTTAATGGGACCTGGCCAAAGAGAGAGGTCAGCGGCCAGGGCGGAGTACTGGGGCTCACCCTCTCCCTCAGATGCAAGGAACCACTCTAAAGCTTATCCTACTGGCAGAGGGGCACCAGTGGGAAGGGAAGCACACTTGTCACAGCTGATGGGGCCCTCTCCATCTCCCCTCTGACTGTACCCCATACACCTCCATCAGTAACCACGCGACACTGCAGAAACCTGTTTTTAAAGCATACGATATGTTCACTCGCAATCTCTATCTCCACCCTACACTGATTTGCCCTGCAGCTGGGAGGACCTGGGGTCAGCGGTGACTTTAACAGTCGGATAAAAAGGTCTAACAAATACCCAGATTCATGCAGGACTTCCGGTTAAAGTTGAGGCACTTCGTGTTTCTGGGCTTGCACAATGTAATGCAAATTCAAGCAGATGGTAAGTACATTTCCATAATTTCGTACAAGACAAATGCCAAAGCTAAAACAAGGTGAATGCAGTTTGTATAAAGGATAACCCCATTAATGAATGGGAGGAAAATGCTAATCCCATAAAGAATATTGGAATAGGCACTAATGGATAAAATATAAGAGTAATGGTTTAATAATGCATGTGACCATGTTTTTATTAACAAAGAGAGTCTCATTTCAAAACCCAAAGATCCTTGAGAGGAGCCTGAAATTAATCCTCAACAGGCTGAACTCCATGCCATTATATATTCTAATTATAATTACAACCTGCTCCCAATGTGGATATTCTAAATTATTAGGCATTTTATTAAGACCCAGAAAAGAGACTTCCTGAAGCATAATGAGAATGACTCCCCCCAGTGAGAGTGCGAAAAGCAAGAAACTATCTAGCACTGAGTTGGAAAAGGGTGGGTGCCATTTATTTAGTAAAAAACGCTTAGTTTCTCCTCCTCCTCCTCCTCCTCCTCTTCCTCCTCCTCCTCCTCCTCTTCTTCTTCTTCTTCTTTTTATCTTAGCTATAGGTAAACCCTTAGGGGCTCAGGGCTTCACAGCTGCTATTTCTAGGGCAAGATAAAAATGTGTATCACAGAAAAATAACAATTTATCATTGTAATGGCTCCATCCCACTAGAGAAACCACTGGAGACTGCTTAACATTTTTATTTCGAACAGGGTTCTCCCTAGTCTTCAGGTGACAAAAGGATTCTGATGCCAGAAGGATTTTTACTATTTGTTCCTAAAAAAAAAAAAAAAAAAAACATGGCTCAATTCTGAGTTCATTTTCATCTGGGGTGACGTTAAGGTTTTCTGAGTTCTCTTCTTCCTGTCTCCAAAGGCAACATCTGGGCCCAGGCACTGAGGCCAGATGGGCTCTTCTGCGCCTTCTCCCATCCCTGGAGACTTCTGCCAGGAAGTGCGGTGACCAGATTCTTCCCCGGCTGGAGAATGCTCAGTGCTTCCTCGTCCTCAGCCCGAACTTCCTCATTATAGACACAAAAATTCCTGGACTGTTTAAACGCTGTCCTTGGACTTCTTTTTCTTCTTCCTTTAGCCACCTAGATTCTCTTCATCTGACCTTGAACCTAAGGCTCATTTCCAATCACTTTGCTAATATGGTTATTCCCCAATCCGAGGCTCAGAGTCAATCTGGGTTTCTTTGGTGCTGTGGTGACACTGAGTCCTTCATATTTCCTCCTGGGGGTTAAGACCTCAAACATCAAGACTTCATCTATTTAATCTTGCCTGTTCATCCCTCTTAAGGAGTCAGTTTGATGTGCTGTACCTTGGTTATGGAAATCAAAGTTTCATGGAGTAGCAATCACTAGTAATATTTTTTAAAGAATTAAACACTGACTCTAAGTCAGATGGCGAGCCAAGGACTTTGGAGGGTCATCTCACTTAATCTTTCCAATGGCCCCAAGAGACAAACACCATTCTGTAAATGAGATGAAGCCAAAGCTCAGAGAAGCTAAGTAACTCAGTCATAGTCACGCAGGTGGAAGAAGTAGCAACAGGATCCAAACCCAGAGCCCCTGGTCTCAGTCCTCATGCTACGCTCAGTGAGCTCTCAACAAACAGACTGAGCACTGGAGGTTAAACCGCCATGCTTCTAAGGTGAAGGCAGGCATGGCGTGAGTCTCTGACGCCAACCTTTCTCAAACATAACCACACCGCGGAACAGTGGGAAGCTTTTTCCCTGGAGTCCATAGAGTTGGTCCTTGAGTCCCAGGATGGGCAATGTCTGTGGTCCTCACACGGGGGTCCACAGGGAGGACCCTGGCGCCCGGGCCTCAGGATCTCTAGAGGAAAGCCAGCAGCGGTCCACACACATGGACAAAACTTCATGGTGGCCCTGCCTTCAGCAGGGATGTGTGACTTGGGTGCTACTTCAAATCCCAGGTGTTTCAACCTGATCAGCAAATAGGAGCTACCACCCAAAGGAGAAGGGAGACCCCCGCAACTTTCTTACACGTCAGCCTGGTGCCAAGGGCAGCAGGATGGGCCAGGGATCTCCAGCAGCCTGCGCGCCCCAGGACCCCTGCTGGGTCACAGTGGACACTCAGAGCCTTGGCCAGGCCTGAGGGTGTGAGCTATGCAGACAAGGTGACCTGCTAATGTGGCCGGATTATAATTTCATTCTATGCAAGGGTCACCGTGGAAGAGAGACAGTACATTCAGATGACTTGGCAAAGTGAGCAAAGTGACATTCAGGTATATGTGGCAGTCATTGCTAAGCTCTGTTCGGGTGACTCAGTTTCCCTCAGCCTGACAGGCTGTAGTGTTCAGGTCAAACGTCTGTGTCTGCAAAGAAAGGACGCCCACGCTCTATCTTAGTAACTGGTCGGGAGTGAGACTTCTGCCTGTGCCCAGTCCTCACGGTCCTTCTCCTTGCACCTCTCCTCCCCACAGGGAGCAGGGGTGGAATTTAATCCCGATCAGGAAGGCAAATGTGGCCACACATTCTAGGGGCCATCGATGGTCACCGTGTGTGTGTAAGGGCAGCACCAGCGTGGTGCCCCTGTGGGGCTCTTGCTCCTGTCCCCACGAGGAGCCTAGGCTTTCAGGATGTCCAAATTCCAGCCCGTACACTCAGGCCCTGTGTCAGGAGACTCATCTTAGGGTCCAAGAGCCCAGAGCTGGTCCATAGAGATAGGGAAGAGGACAGGCTGGTCCCAGCCTGAATCCTGAGAACCCTTAGGGCCAGTGCTGGGCCTTGCAGCTAGTGTGAGAGGCATTTTACACACTGCAGTTAATAACGTGGCCCTCGGCTCCTGGGGAGCCTCCTGCTTGGGGAGGGAGGCGGGGATGTTGGGTCCCATGGAGGCATTCCTGGGTGGCTGGCCATGTAATACCTGCACCAACGCTTGGTGGGACCCATCGAAGATCTCTGCCCTACAGGATGGCTCCGAGATGCACTTGGAGCCAAGCCCTTCAGGTCTGATGGTGACCAAGCCCAGCCCTGCTCTCTGCGGCCAGCAGCGCCCACTGGGATGAAAAATCCCGCACGGGAGCGAGTTCAGTGAGCCCCTGGCCTCTCTCCTTCCATGATCTCCTGCACAGAAAGGGCAGGGTGGCAAACAAAGCAGTAATTCCCGGGATTAAACAACAACTTCCAGGGCCATTTGTGATGGATCTCACTTGTTGTCTAATGTTTCATCTTATGTTTGTCTTTCGATTTCAAAATGAATATTCAAATTTCTCAATGTCAGTGTTACTGACGTAGCAGGCTGGGTCATTCTTGGTTGTGCGGCACTTACCTATGTCCTGTGGGATATTTGGTAGGGTCCCTGGCATCTTCCCACTACCCACTGATTACACTGCCTGCCTCCGACAGCTGACAATATCTCCAAACTTTGCCAAAGGCCCTCTGGAGGGCTAACGTGCTGAGAACCACTGATCAAAAGGGTTGACCCAGTTGCTTGTTAACTCGAGGACTAAGTTTAAGTAGTAGATCTGGCACTTAGGATTCTTCAGGGGGTGACCCTTCTAAAGCACCCCTACCTTACCTATGCATGCACCCTCCCAGGTCTGCTAGCTGGCTCCGGTCTGGTGCCATTTGTTGTTGTCAGGCCGTACAAAGTGAGTAGTTCCTGATGGGTTTAGTATTACTTGCTTTCTTTCTTTCTTCTTCTTCTTCTTTTTTTTTTTTTTGCA
Organism: Cuniculus paca; assembly: GCA_004365215.1. Taxonomy (NCBI): domain Eukaryota; kingdom Metazoa; phylum Chordata; class Mammalia; order Rodentia; family Cuniculidae; genus Cuniculus; species Cuniculus paca. Next base: position 4,995 of record RJWT010031206.1, on the reverse strand, counting down.
GCACTGGGGATCGAACCCATGACCTTGCACTTGCCAGGCAGTCGCTTACGCCACTGAGCTAAATCTCCAGCCCTTCCTGATGGGTTTAGTGTTGGGACTCTGTGCATGTTATTTGGTCAGTGTTCCTAGGAAACTGGGACCTGATTTACCACAACCTTCAGGTCTCTATAAGTTATTAGTGGCCCTAAGAACAACGTAAGTCTCAGTGTAGTGTGAAGATTGTCCTTTCTCCGCAGTCACACTCCCAGATGACCCGCAGAGCCCTGAGCCACCCAAAGACAAATATTCAACAAGAGCTAGCTGACCTCTGTGAGTATGACCCAGGGACAGGGAAGTGATGTGGTGCAGACAGGAGTTCCAGGCATAGAGGGAGTCCTGCTTCTTGGTCACCACTTGCCAAATCAACAGAAGAAAAATAATAGCTGGTGATATTCTGAGAGAAAAGAACTCAGCAGTCAGACCACATGCACTAAATTTTCAATACAGCAGTAAGCATGGGCGTGGTGCAAAGCCTTGGGATGGACTCTGTGACACACAAAATGACTCGTTTGAATAAATGTCACAGACCATGTTTCTGTCAATTTCTCACACCTCAAAGGTGGCAACTGCCCAAGGCCGATCCTTGAGAAGTGACAACAGATGTTCAAGAAACAATGGGAAGACACACGGATACACACACAGATACAGCGACTTTCTCACTGCAAGATCACTCACTGCCTAAAGAATGCCAAGGTGAGAACTATTTACATCTAATCTCAGAAGAAACGATCTTCTTCCTCTTCTCTCTTTCCCTTCCTCCCTTCCTTCCTTCCTTCCTTCCTTCCTTCCTTCCTTCCTTCCTTTCATTGTAATTCATGGTTCCATTTGTCTTCATACTGCTTGTCGAACATCTGTTATATCTCAAGAACTGGCATTTGGCAATGTCTGTGTCTGATATAGGTGAGAAATTAACATAATCATGGTAATAATCCACAGAATGTTTGTGTTATTTATTCTTCCAATGGATCCCTTTTGTGAATCTCCTCTGCACGTGACCATCTTTCACTCATTCCAAGGAAAGGAGTATTTTTTTCTGTTTTTCCATTGGAGGGAAGTGAGGAAATATGACTGCAATGAAATCAGAATTGAGAAAATACACGAAGAAGAGAAAGATGCCACATCATGAAGCTGGGAGTTACAGTCATTTAGGTGGAGTAAAAGCAGATTCTTATCTGACCAGAGAAAAGAGTTAAATTTGGTACTTCTGACTTTTCTTTGTTCCTTCTTGCCTTTCTTTGTTTCAAAAACCTAATGGTTTGCTATTTAAACTTTCAGCCTTTTTTGTGTGCAAGGAAATAACACTCAAATAGAAAGTCAGGCTCCATGTCCCTGCTTCTCATTTGTTTTTAACTCACCCTGGTGAATCCTCTCGGTTGGAAAGTAGCCTGCTACCCTGTAGCTCTGCACTTTCTGCAGGGCCTGGCAGGTCTTGCTGCTGTGTAAAATGCCTCCTGTGACAGAGGGCTTTGTCCTCCAGCGGAAAAACAGCGCTGCAGAAAGCCTCTGCCCATGCATAATTCAGCAGGACCACCTGGGGTGGGCAGGCACAGTTTGGAGGACGGTGTTACTGTGCTTTGGGTTCCCCACTTAATGGGGCGTCTCATGGCAGGAGAGGAAGAGGACGACATATGCCTCACTCCCGGATCAGCATCCCTCTGCACAGGGGTCACAATCACCATTGAGGGGGGCGGCCGAGACAAGCATACCCAGGGAGAGGCCTGCAGAATATCTGTGGCAGGAAGGAGGAAAGAGCCAGGTAAATGTCCCTGGAAGTTCTGGAAGGAGATCCTGAAACTCTGCCCGCTACACTGAAGAGGATAAGGCCAGAAAATCCCAGTGATAAGCTCTGCTAAGCATGCATTGACCTTTCTTCACCACTGCACGGAGGCAGGATCTGCAGCGTGCAGGTGTGTCCCAGTAGACTTGAGGACACTTTTTAATAAAAACAAACAACCAAAAAACCTCAGGGTAAGTTTTTCACTGGCCCAATCAAGAGAAAAGCAGGGACAGACAACTGGTTGGAGAAGAGATCCCAGAAGGAGAAACATTGCAGAGGGCTCTTTGCAAACCCTGCTGTGCTGGCAACTCTCAAGAAGTTCTAGGGCAAAGGAAAAGGCAAGTTCAAGTTAAGGAGAGAAGGTCTTTGAAGGCCTGCCAGCTGGCTTCCTGGGAGCTTTTCCTGATATATCACCATCCCGATGCTGTTGCAGGACACTAAGGCAGGTTCAGTGTAACCTCATCTCTGCTGGCGAGAGACTCCTAGTCCAGCTCCACACCCACCCCAGGCAGGAAGGGGAGCACTGAGGTCCCAGCGTGCACTGACAGAAAGGAAGGGTCACCAGGTCAGACGTGCAGCAAAGCAACTGATGGGGAAGATTTTTTGTTGTGGAAGCAGAACTAGATGGCAGAAAACAAAATTAGGCTGAAGCTAGCTTGCACCATTTTACAAGCTGATTGTAAAATTTGTATGGGAATACAGAGGACTCTGAATAATCCAAACAATTTTGAGAGGAAAATGTTGGAGGATTTGCATAACCTGATTTCAAAACTTTTCTAAAGCTGACCCAGGTGGGCTGACCCTGAACCAGTGTGGTGACATCATTCTGTCTCACTGTCAAGTGATCCAAATAAACAGATCAGAAAGTCAAACTCCGGCTTGGACTCCAAGCATAGAGACAAAGTTAACTTTACGAAGATCACTGTCCATAACTATGCAATGTACAAGATATTACATGTATTGATTGCGCAAATAATATTGTGAACAAGGGAAATCAACTCTCCTACCTTAAAACAAGTTCATGTGAGGTTTCAGGAAGGAAGATTTTTAAAATGATATGGTCCTTTACTCCAGGCAGTAAACCTGCTGCTGAAAACCTGTGTGTAAAATAGTCTTATGCAAACTCAGTCTTAAAATGCACCAGGCGCTCTGTTAAGTACTTCATTGCCTTTGTTTATTTGATCTTCAGAAGCCCTGCAGGTAAACACTGTTAACTGCCAATCCACATGTAGAAAACTGTGACACAGAAAGGTCAAGTAACTTGCATAAGGTTGCACTGCTTAGTCGGGCCTGGGCCCCTGGGCCTCTGAGCCCATGCGTCTAACCCTAGGCTATGCTGCCTCCCGATGGGCTGTGGGCGAGCGGTTCCCTGGCAAAACCTGCGCCTTCAGCACACACCGTTCGTGAAAGTGCCTTAGCACACAAGGGCATACTTAATGTAAACCGTTCCCCACCCTCGAAGCGTCCAGTTAAAAGACGCGTTCATTTCCTAACAAATCGTCACACAGATTCATGTAGAAACATGTTCCCTATGAAGGGTGATCATATCTATCCCCCTTCTTTCCTTGATGAACCTCAAATGAATTCGGGCAGCACTATAACCAGTTAAAAACACTTCCTTAGCCAGGCGTGGTGCTGCACTCCTGTAATCCTAGCACTTGGGAGGCTGAGGCGGGAGGATCCTTGCAAGTTTGAGACCAGCCTGGGTTACAAAGTGAGCCCAAGGTCAGCCTGAACTGCATAATGAGACCCTGTCTCAAAAAAGAAACAAAAAACAAACAAACAAACAAGACCACTTCCTTATAGAGAATCTTGTAAAACAACAAAACAAAACAAAACTCTGAGCTAATATCATACTTAATGGTAAATCTGCTAAATACTTTCCTTAGAACAGGAAGACGAATCCGGATGTCTGCTGTTATCACTGTTCTCAACATGGTGTTGGAGGTTCTAGCCACACAATTAGGGCAAGAAAAAGAACTTAAAGGAATAAGAAAAAGTGTCCTCATTCAAAAATACATAATTGTCTTGCAGAGAAATTTTAAGGAATATATAATAAAGCTACTAGACCTAGGAAGTGAAGTAAGCAGTTATAAGACTGACATTGAAAATCAGTTGTGTTTCTGTATAACAGCGACGAACAGTTAGGAACATGAAATAAAAATGCCATTGCCATAGTACAAAAAAGTGAAATAGTTATGGTGCATTTCACGGAATACACATACAATAGATGCATGTGAACAAAAAATATTGCAGAGTGAAATTTAAAAGGACCTCTTAAATAAAAGGAGATACACGTTTGCAGGCCAGAAAACTTGATATTGTTATAATGTCACTTCTTGCATTGATCAACACTATATTCAAAGAAAAGCTAATCAAAATAATAGTGGACTGCCTTTTTTTGGTGGAAATTTACTAGCTGATTGTAAAATTTGTATCGGAATACAGAGGACTCTGAATAGTCAAGAAATTTTGAGAGAAAAAGGTTAGAGGATTTGCACAGCCTGATTTCAAGACTTTCCTAGAGCTGTAGAAAATATGATGGTATGGTATTGGGATGAGGATAGAAATACAGATGAGTGAAACAAGTCAGAAGATTCAGAGTTAGAGCTATACATATATGGTCAAATGATTTCATACAAAGGTGCCAAGGTAACTGGAGAAAAATAGTCTTCTCAACAAATGTCACTAGAACACCTGAATAGCTATATGCAAAAACAAATAAACCGCAACCTCTATTTCATACCATATACAAAAGCAATGCAAAGTGATCCACAGGCTCAAATGTAAAAGCTACATACATAAAACTTCTAGAAGATTCGAGGGGAAAAATCAGTCACCCTGGGTTGAGCCAAGGCTTTGTAAGACAAGACATAAAAAGTTAGAATTTCATCAAAATTATAACTATCCTCTTTGAATGCACTATTTTAAAAAGGCAAATAATGGACTAGGGGAAAGTACTTCCAAATGACAGATAACAAAAAGCTTCCATAAGGAATTTGTAAAAACTCAGTATCAAGAAAATAAAATCCAGAGACCATGTGGGACCCAGGAAGACAAGGAAAAGTCAGAAACTCCCAAGAATCAGCCATGCTGGGACTGGGAGGAGCCGCTCAAGGATCCAAGTAGCCAGCCTTTCTGCTAAGCCGCGAAGACCACGCGGGACCCAGGAAGAGAAA
>RJWT010031205.1:0-14438 GCA_004365215.1 Cuniculus paca | reverse complement strand
TGATGGACACATAGACCACTTATAAGACTTAGCTATTATGAGTTGTGATGCTCATAAGTATGGACATATGAAATCTCTGTAAAATGATTTCTTTAACTCTTTCAGAAAGATGCCAGAAAAGAATAGTGGGTAAAATAGCATTTCTATATTTAACTTTTTGTGGATTCTCCACATTCCATTCTATTGTGCTCATACTAATTGACATTCCCAGCAATCATAGAGAGAAATCCTTTTCCTCACAACATCCCCAGCCCATCTTTTGTATTCTTGATGGTAGCCATTCTCACTGAAGTAGGATGGAATATCAGAATTTTCTGATTTGTATTTTTCTAATGGTTAGAGAAGCTGTTTATTTTTCCATATACTTATTGGCCATTTGTACTTCTTTTGGAAAATGTCTATTCATTATATTTGCCTACTTTTCATCTGATTTTTTGTGTTTAGGAGTCTAATTTTTTATCTAGATATTAGTCACTTATCAAAGGAGTAGATGCCAATTTTTCGCATTCTGTAGTCTGCTTTTTCACTCTGTCAGTGTTTTCCTTATTGTACATAAGCTTTTTAACTTATAATTCTATATGCTGATTCTTGGTATTTTTTCTTGTATTATTGGAGTTCTGTTCGGGAAGGGCTTGACTATGCCTATATATTTAAGTATTTTCTCTATTTTATCTTCCAGCACTTTGAAGTTTCTGTTTTTACATCTTTGATCTATTTTGATTCAATTTGATTTTAGTGCAGAGTGAGAGTATAGGTCTAGTTTCATTATTGTGCATGTGGATTGTTTTCCAGCATAATTTGTTAAAGAAGCCATCTATTCTCCTCCATGATTTTAGTCCCCATGTCAAAGAGCAGATGGAAAAAAGTGAATAGGGTCATTAATGTATTGCATAGTCTATTTTGCTACTTTATCTGTTATTTTTGTGTTAGTATGATGCTGTTTCTTATTACTACACTGTCATAGTGAACTTAAAATCTGGGATTGTAATGCTTCCTACTTTGCTCTTTTTGCTCAGTATTGCATTGTCTATTCTGGGTCTTTTTTGGTTTCTTAAAAATTATTCAAGTGATTTTTCTAGTACTATGAAAAATATTGATATTTTTATTTGAATTGCATTAAATCCATGCAATATTTTTGGTAAGATGACCATTTTGACAATATCAACAATATTCTTTGGAAGAGATTGTTTTTCTATTCTGTATTAAAGAGTATTTTAAAATCTGTGAAACTATGCTATGTATGTTTACACAATAATTTCTTTTAATGGGTAAATAATAGTTCAAAAACAATGAAAAGTCAAAATTGTAAGATTCAGAAAGATGTACTAGTTTAAAATTTTTAAAAACTAGTTTAAAATTTTTATCTAGTACACCTAATATTGCCTTTTGATTAGTCTTAATCTTTTTAGAAACCACATTTTAAAAATATTATGTGGCACCAATATCCTATGTACATTTTAATATAAATAAATCCTTTGAATTAATTCAATTTGAGAAACCAAGAAAAAATAAATTACAGCAATCTTGTGCTCAGGGTGATAAAAATTTGGTTTGAAATTACTTTGCACCCAATACTAAGAAAGAAGAAAGGGGGATAGGATCATAAATGCTTCATCAACACAAAACTATTTGAAGTCAGTAGAATTACAATTTTGCATCACTAATTTAATGTCATTACCTTCTAATAGGGTAGACATTTAAGAAGAAAAATTCCAGTCACATGAAAACTTGTATGTAAAATTAGATCATGGAAACAAATGAAGATGACCCACATGAGAACAGAGGGTATTTTTCCAGAGGTCTCAATAGCTTCAAGAGAAAACATCCATCAGGTGCATTTAGCAGAAACTCTGATGCAGGCAGCAGATGGAAGAGGTTCACAGTGAAAAGGAAGGAAGGACTTCAGGAATGCTCTGAGTGAAGGTTGTTAGCCTGGGGAAGCTGAGGGCAAATATAAATACATAATTAATTTGGAACACATATTTGGTTTTCTCTGAATTGAAAGTAGGAGTGAAAATTAAAATGCTGGTGACTGATTGATGGAGTAGGTCCTGTTCTTGGAAAACAGTTGCAGAGATTTTGGTTTGTTTTCTGGGACAATTTCTGGCAGAGAAGAACTTCTTGGATGATAGCTATAGTGGTTCTTGATCAGAACTCTCTTGTTATATATGGACTAGTCATTATCTCTTTTGCATGTTCAGTTTCTCATTCATGTCTCTTCAACATTTTCTACCATGTGAATGCCTATGAATCCTGAACTTCACCATTTCAGACGACTTGAGGCCATTGACACTCATCTGTTAACTTCAGTGGATTAGAAAACACCTACCATATCTGTAGAGTACAATCCTAGGTATGTGTGGGTAGGCCGTGGAGGTGTGGTTTTGGGTACTATGTATGACTTCTGCCTTTTTTTTTTTTTTTCTGATTCTTGTTCTTTGCTCTGCTTTCTGGTTGCTATGAACTAAGCAGCATTTCTCTCCCATGTCTTTTTGCTCTGAGTTTTTCCTTGGAACCTGCCAACCATGTACCAAATCACCTGAAACTGTGAGCTAATTTAAATTTTTCTCCTTTCAGTTGTGGATTTCAGGCATTTTTTTCTCACTGACGAGAAAACTAACACATTGTTCAGGTATCTCCATATTGCAAAGTCTTCTTAACGTTTTTGTGGTTGTTGTTGTTGTTGTATCAACATGACAGTCTTCTGACGAGATAGTTGCTGTGCGGAAGCATGTAAAACTCTGGGTAGAATGCAGCATATTAGCACTATGCACACTGTGATAAAAATAAATACAATTAACTGTTCTCAAAGTTAACTGTTCTGCTTTAGAATAAGGAAGCACAATTTCCTAATTATCAAGTGGGAAAATTCCACGACTGTTTAGGATCAACTTTAGAAAGTCAAGTAGTTTTTTTTTTAAGGTTATGGATAAGCTGTTCTACTTTGTGCCACTGACTTAATACATAAGGTAATATTAGTGATGACACAGATATCATCATGAGTACCCAGCAAGAATTCTAAAACAAAGCAACTGCCAATCACCACTTAAGGCAAGGAATTATGAATGATCTGCATTTCATTTATGGCAGCAGTGATAGGATTAATTACTGTTGTCAAAATTCAAGTTTATTTCAGCCTGTATTTTTTTAGATTTTCACTATTACAACATTGTTCTGCTTATTGAATAAACAAAGATTCAGTAAATAATTCCTTTAGTTAGAATGCCTGAATAATCCTCATTTTGGACATTGTGTCTCAGTTGGAATTTTTTACCCTTGGTGCTTTGAAAAATTAGTCAACGTGTATACTCAGGTCTTAAAGTAACAGCATTAAAGTTCATGGTTTTAGTGTCTTGTAAATAAGACTAAGTGTCCGGACCCCAAAGGAAATACTATCCTTTGGAGAGACACATAAAGATCTAGGGTTAAAAGGATTCATCAGAATCACTCATGATGTGAGGTCAGGTCTAAGGTTCTACTTTACCTGGGTTACAAACTTCAATACTCATTTAGACTCTTCCAGGTGGTTAAGTATATGCCCACGATCCCAGGAACATGGACAGTACAAATTAAGAACTAGCTGCTGATTTATAGATAATAAAAATTTGTTATTATCTTTGAATGAACAGGATACTAAGTCCAATTTAAAGCCATTTGTCCATGTTGCTACCTGGAGGCATCATTAATTTGTGTTCGCTAGCGTCTCATTTGGTGCAATGAAATTTTCCAGCATTTTTCCCTGTCACAGGGACATAAAGCACTGTGGCACATCCAGGAAACAGTAAGATTGAATGTATGAGATTCTATTTATGATGATCTAAGTATATTAAAATCGAATGGTTCTGAACTAATAATTATCATAAAGAGAACAAAACAGAAAAAATGCGAGATTGTCAGATGACAACCAAATGTCTACCGAAAATTAAAAGAAGAATACTGATTTGAAAAAGAACATGAAAAGGAAACAAAACTTACACAGGGGTCTTTGTGCAACATCTGGTGTGGGAACTGTCTGATATTCTTGATCATTTGGTTCAAAGGACTTGGATTAGGATATACTTGTGAAGATTGACTTGTTTTAGAAGATTTCAGGAATTTGTAGTATGAAGTCCACTAATGGACTGGCCTCTCAAATTTCTAGTGCTCTGGGTTGCTTCCTTGAGTTGTGAAATGGATACTTTTGTCTATCAAGAATCTAGAAAATTGATCATAGATACTTATAATTAACTGACTTTCTGTGTTTAGGGTTAAGAGAGCACTTAGGCACTATTTCCTTCTGCTGAATGTCATTATTGATCTGAACTGTAGGAATTTTTCTTGTCTTGTTGGCTTTTTAAAAACTTATGTAACATGGAATAATAATTTTTCTAATGTCCCTCTGCTTATGAACTTTATAAATGTACTTGCTTTTAAGCCCCTTGATACTTGAATTGCAACATTTACTTTGCAAATCATACATTCATTTGGAATCCTGTTGCATTTTTGTCCTAAAATCCTTTCAAAATGTGTGTCCTAGATTTTATTTCAAGAAAATACTCTATTTCTCCATCTAATTTCTCTTTCAAAATTAAGTGTTACCACTTAAGTTTAAACCCATACAGTTGAAAGGGATTTACTGATATTCTTTGAAATATTTATATAGTTTCATCTGCCTCTAGAACCTAGAAAATGTAAGGTAATTAATTTTCCAGCTAATTGGGATACTTGTGTTATAGTTCTAAGCTTCAGAACTTAAGGACAATAAGTATTGTTTAAAGTCACAATATTCATAGCTACTAGCTATAGCAACAACAGAAAACCAATACAAGTGTAACTGCATATTGTATGCATCTAAAGTAATTTTGAAGTTTTCATTACACACTTGCTGGTCTTGTTTAACTTGATAAATATAATTATCAGTCTTAATTTTGCTCACATTGAAGATTTAGATTTGATAGTTTTCTGCTTACCAGACTCACGAATGGAATAGACATTTATGGGGAACCAACAGGGGAAACAGAGAAAATTAAACACTGAGAGACAACTGTAAAACAAGGAAAGTAGAAATTGATTCCTTAGTGCTTAAATTTGTCAAATTCTTTTTTTCTTTTATACCGGGGATCAAACTCACGACCTCATGCTGGCCAGGCAGGCACTTAAACCGTTCAGCTAAATCCCCGGCAATTTGTCAAATTCTTTAATAGCTTTGGCTACAAATTTTTTATTTATTTTAAAGAGAACAAAACAAAACAAAACAAAACAAAGCAGAGTAAAACACAAGAAAGCAGGTCAGAACAGAACAATGCAAGCAATAGAGGACTTCAAAACAAAACAACATGAAATCAATAGTGGCTACCATAGTGTCTCTTGTTTTCTTCTAAATGGTTGTTCATACCTTCACACACAATAAATTCAGACAAAACAAAATAATATACAACTAATCAAAACAAAAGAATGAAAGCATTACAAGCCTTCAAACCAGACAATAAGAAATCCACAATGGTTAGCATAATGTCCTTTGTTTTCTTCAAAATAACTGTTCATACCTTCTCACGTGTTGCAATAAAATAGTAGAAAACAGACTTTAACCAATCAAATCAAAGAATAAAAGCATTATTGGACTTCAGAACATGAAGATAAGAAATAAGCAATGGCTACTATAATGTCTCGTTTTCTTCAAAGTAGCTGTTTGTATCTTGATACATAATAAAATCAGTTCTCATAAACTCTTTAGAAGTAGCTCTAGGCATGTATAAGCTATACATGTACATCTATCCTTTCTGTGTTAGAAAAATAGCAGAAGAAAGCACAAGAAAAACAAGAAATAATAAAGACAAATAAATAACAATAATAAAGAACCCAAAACAATAACACTATATGCTTTCTAAACAAGGAGGTAGGAAGATACCAAAAGTTGTTATTTTGTATAGTCATCTTCAAAAGGGTTACTCAAATTACCTGATACAGTCTCATGGATTTGAGTGTTTTCTTTCCTTTTTTTAATAAGGTTGGCTAGGGGCTTATCAATTTTATTTATTCTTTCAAAGAACCAGCTCTTTGATTTGTTCATTCTTTGTATTGTGTTCTTAGTCTCAATTGCAGTAATTTCTGCTTTGATCCTTATGATTTTCTCCCTTCTTATGGCTTTGGGCTTCACTTGCTCTGCTTTTTCTAGATGTTTGAGATGTAGCATCAGATTGTTTATTTGTGTTCATTCCATTTTCCTGATGTGGGAATTCCCTGCAATAAATTTCCCTCTGAGGACTGCTTTGATAGCATCCCAGTAAGTTGTATTTGTATTTTCATTTGCATGTAGATATTGTTTAATTTCTTCTTTAATTTCCTCTGTGACTCATTGATTGTTCAAAATGTATTATTTAATTTCCAGGTGTTTATGGAGTGTTTGTAGTTTCTTTTTTCATTAATTTCCAGTTTAATAATACTACAATCAGATAGTATGCATAGGATAATTTTGATTACTGTGAATTTACTTAAGCATGTTCTAATGGGCTAGTATATGGTCTGTTCTACTGAAGGTTCCATGTGAAGCTGAGAAGAATATATATTCTGATGTTGTTGGGTGGAAAACTCTGTACATGTTTACCAGGTCCATTTGTTCACAAGTTTAATTCAGTTGTGTTATTTCTTTTCTTAATTTCAGTCTGGTTGATCTGTCTCTTTGTGTCAAGGTCTCCCATTAAAATTGTGTTATTGCTTATTTGATTTTTCATCTCTGTTAATATTTGTGTTACATAATTGGGTGCTCCCATATTTGGTGCATATATATGTTTGATTGTTATGACTTCCTCTTGAAGTTCTCCCCTAACAAGTGTGTAGTGACCTTCATTATCTCTTTTGATCTTTCTTGGTTTGAGGTTCACATTGTCTGCAAACAGAATAGCTACCCCTGCCTTTTTCTGGCTTCCTATAGCATGGAGTATTGTTTTCCATCCTTTGACTTTCAGTCTATGAATTTCCTTCTGAGTTAGATGGGTTTCTTGTAGGCAGCATATAGTTGAATGTTGTTTCTTGATCCATTCTGCCAGTCTGTTTCTTTTGATTAGTGAGTTGAGGCCATTTACATTAATGGTTATAACTGATATATATTGGCTTATTTTTGTCATGTTATATTTCTGCAGTGGTTTCTTTAACTTTTCCCTTTTTTAATTGTTTGCCCTGCTTGGTAATTTTTTCCTGTTGGTCTTCTTGAAATCATAGCTATTTTCATGTCTATCTAGAATACCTTTCAGTATTCTTTGCAAGGTTGGCTCAGTGGTCATGAAGTTCAGCTGTTCTTTGTCATGGAAGTATATTATTTCTCCATTGATTTTGAAGGATAGTTCTGCAGAGTACATCAATCTGGGTTGGAAGTTGTTTTCCTTTAGGACTTGAGAATACTTCACTTCATGCTCTTCTTGACTTCATTGTTTGTGTTAAGAAGTCTGCTGAAATTCTGATGCATCTTCCTTTATAGGTGATTTGTTTCTTTTCTCTAATGGCTTTTAATATTCTGTTCTTATGTTGAATTTCTGGGATGCTGATTATTATATGTCTGGGTGTAGATTTATTTTGGTTATGGGTAGTTGCAGTTCTATATGCTTCACTTATCTGTATGTCAGTTTCCTTTCTCATGTTTGGGAAATTTTCAGCTATTACTTCTATAAATAGTCTTTTTATATCATTTGTATTGTCTCCTTCTTTTTCATTTACACCTATTAGCTTATATTGTTTTTCTTTGCATCATCTTGCAACTGTTGAATTGTTGTTTCCTGACTCCTAGTTATTTTTAAAAGATCTTTCCTTTCATATTCACTAGCTACAATATTGTGTTCAAGGTCTTAAAGTCTCTCTTCACATTCATTGGGGCCACTTTGTCAGCTTTTAATGGCATTTTTGATTTCCTGGATATCCCTTTGAATCTGTTTCTTGCATTCTAATTCTTTTATTGTTCATTCAGGGTTTCCATCCTTTCCAGTGCTCCTTTATTTTTTTAACTATGTCTTCTTTATATGTGTTTAGCATTTCTTTCATTATATTTATCATTTCTTGTTTTACCTGAGAGATTCTGATTTCCTTTATAGCTTCATGGAGTTGTTTCTTTACTTCAGTTACTATCATTTCAGAAGTTTCAGGTGTATGGCTTATACTTCCTTCTATGATTGTGTCTCTTAGGCTTGTTTGGGATGGACTGGAGGTGTTAGATTGCATTTTGCTCTTTCATTTTGTCATTTTCCTGTATTTCCCTGTGACGGGTGAATGCAAAGACTCTGTTGTTTCCTGGGTTGAGAATGGCTGTCTGTACTGCAGGGAGTTTGCTCTGTTGAGACAGGGTGTTTGGCAGGACTTACAAGATCCCTAGGGATACTTGAAAGTTCCCTAAGAGGGGGCAGTATGTTGAGTGGACCTTCAGCATGTCCCACTTTGTATGCCAAGTCTCCCTGGCTATTTGAGGATGCAGGATGAAGCCCCCCAAGGTTCCCTGTGAGATCCTGAGGCTCCAAGGATAGGTGAAATTCACTGTGCTCACTTTCAGCTCACTCCAGGCCCACTGCTGTGGCTGCCCCACTGCTTCAGGGTCACTAGGCAGGGCATAGGCGAGACCTCAGGGTCTCTCCAAGCATCCTGGATTGTTCGTGGATGCTGGGCATGGTTGTGTGTGGAATCCCAAGCTGCACTGCTAAGTGAAATTCGCTATGCATGCCTTTGGCTTGAGCCAGGTCCACAGCTGTGTGTGTCTTGCTGCTTGGGGGGGTCACAGGGCAGCTGGCTACTAAATTTTTGGTAAAGCAATTTTTTAATTTAAAATTTCATTCTCAGTCTTCTGCCTACCAATTAATAAAATTCCCATTGAATATAAGAATTAGTCACTTTCTTTCACATAGTATCTTCTGAAAAAAAAAACTTGTTCAAGTCAAAAGTACTTTACAATGATCACTGAAAGTACAAACTATCTTTAGTGAAGTTATGCCTGTTAGAAAACTAAGTATGATAATTAAAATTTTAATAAAAGTATATGAATAAAAACAGAAGATTTTTGTGGAGGAGGACAAGATTTAGTCCTGGGACTCCTCTGAGAGCTGGCCAAGTTTGGCTTTAAGTGATACTTACATACTTTGGTCTTTAGCCCCTAACTTGATAATTGACTGCCTTCAAATGCACATCTGGCAATCTTTGCCCCCAGGCAGTTAAATAATCAAAGACATCACTTTCTATTAGTCATAACATAGATCTCAGGACAAAACAATTGAGATAATGAGAGGAATTTATCAAATTTTAATGATGACTCATAGTATACTTTGACCCTGTACTTGGGAGAAGGGTCAACTTACTGGCATGTCAATCTGGCTTGAAATACAGGCTTACGGAGCCTGTACTTGTATCTTGTGAACCTCTTTCTTCTGATAAAACACCACTTCTATTGTTCTACATAGCATAGCACAAAACAGAATTACAAAAAATAAGTCAAAAAAAGGATGGGGAAAAATGTCCTGAAATACAATGGGAACTAGTATCAAAACTCAGGTAGTATACTGAGAATACACATCAGAGGGCTCAAATCAGTGTTGAATTCTGACCTAATGTTGACCTTTCATATTGATGTGGACTCAAGAGACTGAAAGCAACCTTTGTAGATACTTCACTTAGTAGAAATCTGGGTTTACAATAACAAGAACTATAGATCGATTCCCAATAGTGCCTCCAGGAAAAGAGGAAATCAAAAGATCACCCAAATAAGCAGTTATTGATTTACAGTTTGTGATACTGTAAGGATACCAAATACCAGTACTTACATTTAGTGCAGACTCAAAGTTACGCAGGCAAGTTGGAAATATGTATAATTCAAAAAAGAGAAGGATTCAAGAGTGCTTTGGAGAGAGTTGATACAGGGAAGCTGGAGATAAAGCATCCTTCAGGATAGGCTCCAAGAGCTTTATTTGATTGCCCCCAAGTTGAGACAATAGATGCATAGTAAGAAAACTGGATGCTTCTGATCCAATGCTGATCATGTAATGGCAACTGCTACAATAATTGTATTTGATTTCCTGGCTAGTTGCTTTAGAAGTTTGGCTGAATTTTATTGCCGCACATAAATTGGTCATTGGTATGTTGAATCTCTCAGATTTGTCAGGTAATTTCATTGTTAGTATAGATTTCATTTGACAATTTTGCCTTTTGCCTAAGTCCCATGGCCCTGGAAAAAAGTCAAGTTTAATAATCTCTCCATCTTTTTGCACAAGTGAAACAGTTTAAAGCAAGGAATAATCAATCTTTCCCCGTATAGCTTATATAAAACCCTTTGCTGTCCCATTATTAACATATAGCAATGTTAAAACTCTCCAAATTTCCATTCTTTGCTTCATAAATGATTAGCTGAACTATGGGCATCCATGGACAAACTGCTGCCTTGACTTAATCAAACTTTAGTTAAGCTTCTATCTTTCCTCCAGGCTTCAGACTTTTACCAACCTAATCGCATGTATGATGTGTATCTGTGAGCACAGGCTCACTTCAGCAGAAAACCTTCTCTGAAACTGTCAATCACACTTCCAGCCTTCTTTTTCACAAATTGTTCTTCATTTATTTGCTCATTCCTTTATATGGCTACAAAAGTAGAAGCTGTTTTCTGCCTGATCTTTGAGATGTTTGCTAAAATTTTGGGCTGGGTATTCAATCTACTGCCAGTACTTTCCCTTCTTTTGAAATAACCTTTTCTTCCAAAAGGAATAAACTCCTCACCTAAGTCCCCAGTGTTTGCTTGAAATTTTACAGTTTAAAAATTCACAGAATATCTTAATTTAATTCTATCATAGGCAGAATCTGTACTATCTCCTGACTTTTAGAATAAAATTAAAAGCTTTGATATGGCAAGCAAGCAATCTCTCTAGTGCATTAGTGACAGTCAATTCTCATCAGCTCAGGGCAAGTAGCAGCGTTGAAATGCAAGTGCTTTTCTGTCATGAACTTTCTTATGACTGACTTTTTCTAACCATGTGTTCTTATTACTACATTCTGAGTAGTGTGGAGATGCAGTTCTTCCCAAAACTTTTCATGAAAAATAACTTTTTAAATTTTCTGTGTGATTAAATTGTTTTTTCTTTCGATTGGAGAGAGTGAAAAGAAGGAGAATGGGGTTTCTAAGTTGCTAATGTGGCTATGTTACCTCTTGTTTTGAAGCATGACAAGATCATTTATCACAAGTTGTATTTGCCAGAGGCAAAGCTCTTGACAGAGTAAATTCTGTAAAGTGATAAAATAAATGCAATGAAATCACTGCCTGTAGTGATACGAGCCAACCTCAAAGAAATACCAAATGATAACAAGAAAATCAGTTTAAAGAGCCAAAGGTTTACTCCTTATCAGGAAATATCACAAAATCTCTGGCCTGTGCGTGAAATCATTGCCTTATCTTTGACCTTTGGTACATTTCTCCATCTCCTGTTCCATATATCAATTGGATAGAAAAATGTTATCACTGATTTGTCATGAATATTGTAGGACTCTCCCACGAGTAAATGCTTGCCAATTACTTTATAACCTCAGCATGGATATCAACCAGACTAAGTCTGTCGAAGAGATACTAATCTAAGTTAGAGATGACATACATTTACTGAGTGAACATAATTAAATATTGATTTTTAAATATACACAAGATTAGTCTGTGCTACTATGGAGGACAAGGGAAATCACTTCTACCCCTTGTACTTCTTAAGTAGGCTCCTAAGTGAATCTTCAACTGAATCTAGAAACCAAATTGTCACAAGACAGATTAATAGGAGGAAAAAATGCAGTTTTTAAAACATTTTTGCAGGTATATGAAGACTTTTTTTAGTGTGATAATCTTTTTTTAATGGTGTATGTAACATATATTATATACATTTGTTTTGGGCTATTGGTACAGATATACTCTGTATCTGGATCATTTTGGCTTCCCTTCCCCCTTTCTCTACCTTACCACTGGTTCCCTTTCCATCTTTAAAACATCCGTCTTCCTTTCATTCCTTAATTTGTTTTTATTTTGTCATGTAAAAGATACCATGCAAAATTCAACTTCCTGTATCTTACTTATTTTACTTAACATGATTCTTACAAGAGAGTAAAATCCAAAGAAATGGCTAAGGTAACATCTGCCTGTATATTTTAGACAAAGAGCAATACATTTATGAATAAATGACAGGAAACAGAGTAGGAATAGTAAATTCTAGGGAAGTCACTAGAATATACTCAGGGTTGGGGGAGGTAAAACTTGAGAAAGAACAGTTTTCCTTTAGTAAGTTTATTTGTTCCCATCCATTATGGCGCCGATTTCTAGTCTCCAATGATAAAGATGGCTCTTTACTCCTGGCCCAGGGAGACATCTGGCTGAAAGAAAGGTATAGTAGGCTACAGGCAGTAAAAGGGAGAAGACAGAACCCTGATTACAACTACAGTACAGTCTCTCTATGAACTGTAGCCTGAAACAATTAATATACCAAATCAGTATATTTTACTTTGGCATGTAGGTACCTAACTCATTCACTATAAATTCTGTATTTTTATTTACTATAGCTTGAGAAGTATTGAAGAAAAATTAACAACAACACAACAAAAAAAGACAGATTCAATTGGTCCAAAATGCTAAAAAACAGAAAGTGTAGGACATTCTAGCTAATTCTGTGAGTTGTGTCTACAAAATTAAGAAAACTCAATCTCGCAGGCTGTTATGGTTTGTATATAGATGGCCCCCCCAAGCCTCATGTAGTCACAGAAGTGGCTGAATCTAGCATTTGTGATTGACTCATTGTCTAGCACTGGGATTGGCGGTGTGAGTTCTGCACCCACCTGGGGGTGGAGCTGACATACAAAGTAAGGTCGGAATGGGGGCGTGTTTTTCCTCTTGGGCGCGGTTGCTCTAGCCATCTGCAGCCGCCATGAATGGCTGCCCCTTTTTGCTCTGGCTGCTGCCTTGAAGTGTTGCCCCAGTGCCATGTCACTCTGCCTTGGAGCCAGCTGATTATGGACTGAAATCCACAGAAACTGTAAGCTAAATAAATCTGTCCTTCCTTCACTTTGGGTGTCAGGTATTTTATCTCAAGGAGAGAAAAAGTAACTAAGACACAGGCCAGAATATGCCACTTCAAAATAATCCTTTTCACAGGATTTATTTTGAAATTGTATTTTAAGAAACTATGGATTCAAGAGACATTCTGCAAACAAAACATTAAAACTGACCATTTAGTAAGAGAAATTGATATTTATAAAAAAAAGTGCATTTGTAAGCAAGTTCCCTGGAAGAAAAATGATGATTCTAAATCATAGGAGACTCCATGAAGTTGGTGTAGGAAGTGGTAGTAAATCTATGGCACATATGCTTCAGTGAGAATGCAGAGGCTTGCAGTGATCACACAAGCCAAGTTATCCCAGCAGGTGAACACTGGATAACAGCTTATTTTTCTAAAGTAAAACCTCAGTATTCAGGTTTAATTGCAGTGCTGTCACTTTACAATTGATAAGTGGATTTAGGGTTTCATTTTGGCCACTAGGTCTCTAAAAGTTTTGCCATCACTGGTATAGATTTAAATCTACATAACACACTTTACTGTGATCATTTTTTTTCTAAAACTTGTCCCCTTCTTTCTTTGTTTTAGCTGAAGATTACATTTAAGTCTAATTTTGAGACAGGTCTTACATTACTCATTCTCCAGCTTTCTCCTATGTAAATGAGGTATATATGTTAATAAACTTCTGTTTGCTTTCCACTTGTTAAATCTGTCTTTTGTTTCAAAGGCTCCAACTAAGAATTTTAAAAAGCAGAGGGAAAAATGATCTTTTCTTCCTTATAGTAGTGTGTATGGAGTCAAATACAAAGTTAGTAGAGTCAGAACAAAATAGCAATCTCACATCATCAGAGCCTCTATTTCTCTGCTTCCTTAGCTGATTATATTGCTTTTGTTTACTCAAGCATCACGCTGAATGCTTAAGATACTGGCTTTCATAACAGGTTAAATTTTCTTCCTCATACTATTTAGACCTAATCTCTTCTGTTATGAGAGATAGTGTGTTCAGTTAATAGCAGTCTTAACTATTTTTGATCCAAGACTTATTCAGAAGTATATTATCAACCTTTTATAATGTTAGAAATATTTGTTACTGTAATAATTGATGTTTATGTTTGCCCTTATTTCATAAGTTTATGCATGGGGCCCAAAAATTATTCTTTATTCTTTTCCTTACTAATGATAATTAAGGTTTTCTTTGCTGATTAATAAATGGCATTACTTAATGTTACTTATATCCTTTCTGTTCCTCTAGAAATTTATTTGCTTGCTTTTTTTTTTTTTTTCATTTTCATAGTGCTGGGGTTGAAGTCAGGGCCTCCCATATACTAGGCAAACACTTTAACCCCTGAGTCAGATCTCAGGTCTGTTTGAGGGAGGGTCTTACTAAACTACCAAGGCTGGCATCAAACTTATGATCTTCCC